>LNAC01000104.1:1531369-1678375 GCA_002007465.1 Ailurus styani | reverse complement strand
CTCTCTCTGCCTGCCTCTCTGCCTACTTGTAATCTCTCTCTCTGTGTCAAATAAATAAATAAATAAAATCTTAAAAAAAAACAAAAAACAAAAAACAAAAATACCTGGAGCAGCACTTTAGCAAAATACGCCTTCAGTGGCACTCAACAAATGGAGTTTCCCCAACCACAGTTCTGTAAGAAGTGTGTGTGAGAGTGTGTGTATATGTGAATGTGTGTGTGTGTGTGTATTTTAAGTTATTATTTGTATTCTGCAAATTTTTTTGATCTTGGGGATTCTGGCTGTGAATTTGATGCACGACAATTATGGTTAAAAACATTTGCTTGGTCTACGGAAGATCATTAATGTTTTGTGGCCATATAAGTTGTAACAGTGGATTGTTTTATGTTGTAGGTATTATTGTTAAATACAGGGACTGTTTCCAGGCACAGAATGTGAATCATAAGTTAGGATGGACATTAGATGTGATTATGATATAGCAAAGGTCTGTGGTCCTAGGTCTACAAATGCGTGGTGAGGAATTAGGACAAACTGGAGACGGGCCGTTTGACACATGGACTCTGCCTAGCCGTGTTGAAAAATACTTTGACTCCAAGCCTTAAAATACCCATGTGGAGTCTGTGCTCACCTCATTCACACAGAGAGCTCCCTGGACACTGAACCTCTAAAATGAAAATGTCTCCCTGGAGCAGGAGCATCAGGGTTTGCTTGGGAGCACAACACAGGTGAGCGTGGGGCTAGGCCAGCCCCTGGTGGCACTGCTACTTGGGAGGAGCCACTTCGCCTTTGTATCAGTTATTAAAAACAGAATTTGGATCCTTTGGTCAGGCTCCCCCAAATTCTTTTTAAGAAGTGACCATGTTTAACTGCTTGAGCTTTGTTTTGGCAACCCCCTGCCAAAAGTTGCTTACAGACTGTTCTTCACCTTGTTTCAAGGCTGTGGAACAGAAAGTAGCCTCTGTTTTGAGGAGGTGGAAGTTAAGTACACATGTATTTTTTACTGTGACTTGTTCAGGACCACATTTTACAAAATGCCTTGTTTCCTTTATTATTGTTTCTGGAAAGGAAAGTTCTATTAAAATTGTTTTAGTTTGAATATAGAATAGTTTTATTAATTAGGGCTTATTTTGAAAAAGTCTAAGTTTAATTCAAGTGTATGCCAGTACCTTCCAAAGTAAGGTAATATTCACAGACAGTTGTTCTAATCAGATGGCTTAGAGAAATTCTGGAATATTCATACTCGAAGATGCCTTATTAATGAATGTCTTTGACTTAAATCTAACCAAAAACTGCAACATTATTCTTTGTACATTTTCATTATATAGTGTTAACAAGCTTAGTTGCAAACAAATAAAATACTTAAGCTATTTGTTTAAAAAAAAAAAAGACAATTACAAAACCCCTAGCCACCAGCCCCATCTCTACTACTGCTGTTTTGTGTCTCTCTTATGGAAACTGCTGTGGTTACCATTTATATTCTTGGTTGATCACAGACATGTTTTAAAAAAGTCATGTAGATACTAATTTAAAAATTCCAGAAAACAATCTTGAAAAACATATTCCCATTAATGTACTTTCTGAAGTTTCATTATTGTAGGGGGAAAAGTTTACTATTTCTTCATCTAATCATTTTAATCTCCATGATGTAATAAAAGGAGGTTAGTATTAAGTTCACATTCTCATTACCATTTGGCAGTTTAAGGACGACCATGGAGCAGAAAGACTGATGAAAGTAATGAGATGTTTCTTTAACCCTTCTGAGAACTAGTGTATCTAGATCTAAACCAGTGATGTATGGAAAAGGAAATAGAAAATGTGATTAGCTGCCTAAAAGTGAGTGCCATCCATTTTAGTGCATTTCAGCAGTTAATCAGCTTGTCCTAAAACTAAACATGGCATGTCTGCCAAGGTGGGGAGGGGAGGCAGCCGACAAGTTTGCCAGACTTTGTAGTGACTGAATTGTTATTATGTTTTCCTCCCGGAGGCATCACAATCTATTTAATAACAAATCAGTCTAATCTGTTTGTTGCATGGATTTTTCTATTCTCCTGTCGTGTTACTCCACTATTAAATAGGGGGGAAAACACTCTAAAACTGAAGAGGAAAAAAGCCTGTAGGCTACAGATTTTCACAGCCAAAAAATTTTTATATTAAATAATTATACATTTTATCCACTGTCACATAGTTTAGATGTAACATTTGGTTTGCATTAATAGACTCTTATAATCCAAGGAGGAATGTCTTTAGGGTATATGTGTGTGTTTCTTTTAGCTTTTTTTTTTTATTGGAAAAGAACAAATAACAGCCAGTTATTCTCAGATCCTGTGATGTGTCATCTCTGCTTTAGAGCAAGTCAGTTAAAGGTTGATCTACCCCCACCTTTAGTTACAATATCAGTAATGGGGCTATTCGAGTCACAGAGAAAATTCAAGTGAATTTATCAACCATGATACAAGAACCTCGGTGCTTAGGAAGGGCAGAGAACTGATCTATATCTGTTTTCTCAGTGGCATTAGTAAAATACTTCCCAGTAAAAACTTATATGAAAATAGTAAAATAGTTTTGCATTTCTATGAACATAAATATAAAGGTAGAAATTATATTATTGACAGAAGTAGTACATAAGTCTAGAAGTTAAAACTTGGTTGAACTTTGCAACCACTAACGAAATAATTAATATATTTAGATCAGTAATCATCAACAGCATCTGAACCCATCAATCTATCTTACGTTAATATTGCAAAATGGGAGACAGTCAGAAATTTTATTATCCTGGTTTGATACATTAGGAGTGCATGATATTACTTGTGATGTATTCTTGCACCAAAATTGCTAGTCATCTAAATATAAATACCTAGTCATAAGAAATACAAAGCCAAAGGAACATGTTAAAGGACAGCTTGCTGTTGCCATCAGTCAGATCTAGTCTGTTGGGCAAATAAAATAATTTCAAACAAGGGGAAAAAATTAAGAGAGAGGGAGAATGAAACTAGGCATTAGGAGAGATGTTTAGAGACCTAGCAACCAAATATAACCAGTGAACCTTGATTTGGTTAGGTTCAAACAACCAACTGATTTTAAAAATCAAAACAGGGAATTTGAATACTGACTAGATATTTGTTGATATGAAGAATTTTACTTTGGGGTGACTGGGTGGCTCAGTCATTAAGCTTTTGCCTTTGGCTCAGGTCATGATCCCAGCGTGCTGGAATTGAGCCTGGCATCAGGCTCCCTGCTCAGCAGGAAGCCTGCTTCTCCTTCTCCCACACTCTCCCTGCTTGTGTTCCCTCTCTCACTATCTCTCTCTCTCTCTCTCTCTCTCTCTCTGTCAAATAAATAAGTAAAATCTTAAAAAAATCTTTAAAGAATTTTAAAAAAAGAATTTTACTTTTAGGGGAGCCTAGATAGCCCCATCAGTTACGTGTCTGCCTTCAGCTCAGGTCATGATCCCTGGGTCCTGGGATCCAGCCCCATGTGGGGCTTCCTGCACAGTGGGAAGCCTGCTTCACTCTTTCTCTCTCTCTCTCTCTCTCTTTCTCTCTCTCTCTCTCTCTCTCTCTCTCAAATAAATAAAGAAAATCTTTTTTAAAAAAGAATTTTACTTTTAATATTTTAGGTGTGATAATGTTATTGTGAATATGGTCTTTTTAAAGTATCTATATTAGGGTACATCTCAAGTATTTATTAGTTAAGTGATAAGATACCTGGAACTTGCTTCAAAATAATCTAGTAATTTGGAGAAAATAGTAGGTGAAGGTATAGATGAAATAAATGTGACATGTTCCTTTTTTTTGTTGAAGCTGGGTAATGAATACATAAGGGATTTATTATACTGTTTTCTTTTTTATTATATACATATGTTTTTAACTATTATATAACAAAAAGTTTTTTAAATGCTAGGTGATTCAGCTCTTTAATTTCTGGGTGAAATTATGGTTAAAATTTATTTGTTTCATTTCTATAAAATTAGGATGGTTCTATTTCTTAAAATTTGCGTGGTGGATGTTTTCTTTAATAATTTAAATAAAATCTATTTAAATTGCATAGACTGTGAATCTATAAGGAGTGGCCCACACACTTCATGCTGCCTTTTCCATCAATAATGTTGGTGTGTTGTGGCAATGAATGGGAAGGAGAAGTAAAAGGGAGAAAGATAAAGCTGATCAACCCCTTCTGTCTGTTGCAAACCATTGTTGTTCTTTCCATTCATATCTCTCAAAAGAGAAATGTTGGCCATTAAAGCTAGGAATTCAACACAGTCTTCCCCAAATACTTGCCCTATCTGCCATGGAAGGTACCTGTTCAACTGCTGAACAGTATTCAGGATCACCCATTATGTATCCAGAATGCTGTTTTAAGAGACTTTACTCTGCCTGTCCATTGTCATTGTCCATGTCTGATTGTCATTCCGTTTCATTGGTTCTAATAGGCCTTTTTCTTTTTCATTCCCCGGCTTGGTAGATTGAAACCCTTCACACTTGTGTGGGGGGGATAAACAGAGAAGAGAAGGAAACAAGGTTAGGATAAGGGATGTGTGACAAATTAGAGATCCACAAGAGCTTTCAGAAGATTTTAAAGCATTCTAGAACCACTTTCCTAAGTTCCATAGGTCTTATCACATAGACACATAACATATGCTATGCCAAATGTTGACTGTATCCTTGTGTCCATTTTCTTTCCAGAACAGTTACTGATGATCCTGGCTCTGTACTGTATTTCACGTGTGAATTCATTCCTCCTTCAGCACTAAAACAGCTATTTATGGTGCTTGTCCGTGAATTAAGAACTGAAAATGCTGTTACAGTGAGAAACATCATTTTTTGCAAAAAGCAAAGCAGAAACTTAAGAAATATGTTTTCTTTTCACACTTAAAATGAAAATAAATGTTTTTCAGAAATTAAAGAAACTTTACTGCTTCTAAAAATTAAAAAATAAATGTTTGCATTGGGTAATCAGTAGAAAGAAAGTGGATAGCGTTCTTTAAACGTATGCCAAATTTGATGGTGTCTTTAGAGAGTATAAAGAATTGTATGTAAATAAATCATGTGCTTTTGAATATCTAAATAGGATAAATAATCAAAGGAGTATATGTTTAATAAAAAATTGGGGCTTATGATAATTTAAAATTCCTTTAAAATAAATTTTTACATAGGCTTTTTAAAACATTTTAAATCCTAGAGTAAAAAAATGAAATTGTATGCATCATAAACAAAGCTATTTATAATGACAAATTTTAAGGGTTCGGATCTTGTCCAGTGTATCATACTGCAGATCTACAGTTTAGTCCCATGTTCACTCTGCTCAATCTCATGCAGAACAACTAGAAAAACAGGACCCTTACCCTGCTCCCTACCAGCGCCAGCTCTTTTAAAATATATATGTAAGATTTAGGGGCGCCGGGGTGGCTCAGTCAGTTAAGTGTCTGCCTTCAGCTCAGGTCATGATCCCAGGGTCCTGGGATTGAGCCCCACAGTGGGCACCCTGCTCAGCGGGGAGCCTGCTTCTCCCTCTCCTTCTGTCTGTCCCCCCAGCTCGTGTTCTCATTCACTCTGTTCTCTCTCTTTCTCTTTCTCAAGTAAATAAATAAAAACCTAAAAATATATATGACTTAAATTCTTTTACACATTTCTAAAAAGAATGTATTTGTGTGTGCTTTTTCTTTATTTTAAATCTTTAAAAGTGTTTTTCATTTCTGGTTTTTTGTTTTTGTTTTGTTTTGTCTACCTCTAAAGGGTTTTTGGAAGAACAGAAGTGAGCAGTTATTAGACCATGGATACAAACAATTTGCAGTAGTCCATCTATTCCAAGGCCTATTCAAAAGGCCTATTCCTTTGCCTAAGTAGCACCCTAAGTTATGGCAAAATACTTAGGAAAGTAGAGCAAGAGAGCCTAGTGTTGTATTTAGCCATTTTGCTATTTTCATCTAACTTGCTTTCACTGTTTCAAATGTCAACTGAAATGTTAGAAACCCCTCTTATTCTGATTTCTACTTTTACTGGTTGGAATATCTGTTGTGGGCTGGGCTTAAACAGAAATCATGCTTCCTGTATAATTTATGGGGATACCAGAGGGAACTGTTTGTTTCATTTTTGTCTAGTACTACATCCTTTTTGATCTTCCCCTTCCCATATGGTCTTCTGGATCTTTTATTCATAGATTCAAAGCACTAACACAAAATGCTTTTGTCAAAGAATATTTAACATCTTCTAAAATGTGCTTACCTCCAATCCCTATGAAAGTTACTTGACTTGTGAAAAGGACTAGTATTTCCTGTTGCTTTAATGTTTTTGCCCTGAATTAAATATATAATTTCTCTTTAGGAGATTGGTTGGAATATTATTTATTTGTATCATACATTTTCCTAGAATTCATTTTATACAGCCATTATAAGAGTCCAAAAATATGAGTGGAATGAAGAATTAAGAAAACAAGGGTGAGAATGAATAGAGCCAGTAATGAGACCAAAACGTTCGTGACAGTGGCTGGTTATACATTTTACTTTAAACTTGCCAGCACCCAATGGAAACCAGGATTTTGCTGCCCCAACTACTGAGTGATATTCTAAAGACTAAAATTATAAAGCACATTCTGAGAGTATGGCCATTTTTTTCAGGTAAAATGTCACAGAGGGAATGTATAGGTCAGACTGTAAGCCTTAGCTCTTTCCCACCTTCCATGAGGTATCAGTCCTGCCCTACTGTGGCCAGCTTGTTTGTACCTTCTGTTGGTCAGAGAGGTGACTGGCTGTTGATTATGGATGGGTCAGCCCAAATCCACCTGCACTCAAGAAAGGTGACTCAGGGCTTGTGTCCTGGTACTGACGGGTCAGAAGCAACTGCATCCTACATGAAGGACATCATTTTTATATCAAGTGCCCTTTCTTTAACCTCAATATCACCCTCAGATCATATAAACAATTATGAAGAGAGATCCTTTGGCCTGTCTTCACTTGTTTTGGCTTGCTTAGTCCAAATTATAGGTATATACCATTTCAGGGGCATTTCAGAGCCATAACACACAAAAACAGTAATAAACTACCATTATAAGCATGTTGTCTGGTTTCCCTTTTCCTGACTCCTGAGCAAGTAGTCCTCTCTTAGGAAGAAGGAATTGGTTTCCATCCAATTGAGAATTATCCAGGGTCTGATAACATGATAAAAACACAGAAAGGAACCTCGGTCCTAGAAAAAATCATAAATTTAAAGGAAGAGTTTTTGTTTTCCTTGAGCTTGGTTGTGAACAGACCATAAATAGATTTGGAAGAGGCTCTTAAAAAGTGGTTAGATACCAAGAAGGATTGCTTTCTGAGTATTATTGGTAAAATATCCTTGTTGTCTATAGGCTAATGATTTCTCAACCTAGGATCCTCAGAGCCCTGTAAGGACAATAATGTAGTAGATGGGGATAGCTGTTTTCCTTCCGGCTCCTCACCTCTGCTTCAGCCAGGGAAAGCAGTTCACTTTCATTATCTGTTCTACATATTGACCTTTCTACCTTTGACTTACTGAAATAGCCTAGTGGAAGAATGAAGAGCTATCCACATCTGTCTTGTACAGAATAATCATAATATATTGTTTCATTTTGTCTAACTGCTCTAGCTGTTCTAGTGGTAGAATAGAGAGTAAGTCTCTTTAATGTAAAGGATCTATTTCCTAGTTTGTTTGTTTGTGTGTGTGTTTAGAGAGGGAGGCGGGAGGGAGATAGAGAATCTTAAACAGGTTCCACGCCCAGCCCAAAGATTATGACCTGAACTGAAATCAGGAGTCAGACACTTAACCTACTGAGCCACCCAGGTGCCCCTATTTCCTAGTAGTTATTATCTAACTAAAAGCCATGAGGTACTTATTTCCCAAATATAGGAAAAATGAAACTAGTTATAAACTATCAGTTACCTGTTGGTAGGTGCTATAACTTCTTGGAACATCGGAAGCTGACTTGTAGCATTAGAGAGTTCTTGATTCCATCTCAGTCTTCTATACCCCACTTTTTACCCTGCTGATTATGAGTATAAAATAAACTCAAGGCCATTCTTGTTGAGGGGGTAAGGAGAAATTTGACCCACTTGCATGGTG
Organism: Ailurus styani; assembly: GCA_002007465.1. NCBI lineage: Eukaryota > Metazoa > Chordata > Mammalia > Carnivora > Ailuridae > Ailurus > Ailurus styani. Next base: position 1,670,303 of record LNAC01000104.1, on the reverse strand, counting down.
AATGTTTTTAAGACTTGGGACTTCCAGGTGCGTGGGTGGCTCTGTCTCTTAAGCGTCTGCCTTCAGCTCAGGTCATGATCCCAGGGCCCTGCATCAGGCTCCTTGCTCAGGTATGTGTCCCTCCCCTTGCTCGTGCTCTCTCTCTCTCTCTTGCTCACTCTCTTTCTCTCAAATAAATAGATAAAATCTTAAAAAAAAAAGACTTGGAAAAGACTTGAGACTTCCACAGACATTATATTCAAGAAGTAGAATTCTCAAGCATTCAAGAACACTCAAGACAGCTAAAGCGCAGAATGACCTCTACCTAGCTAAGAACTCACAAGACACTAGTAGAATATTTTTTAAATGCATTAAGAGAAACAGAGCAAAATTTTACATGGGATGTCAAAGCAATATTAATAGAAATAAAAAAAGATTTAAAGTATGTTATGATATTTAGGGCGCCTGGGTGGCTCCATCAGTTAAGTGGCCAACTCTTGATTTTGGCTCAGGTCATGCTCTCAGGATCCTGAGATGATCCCTGTGGTGGGCTTTGCACTCAGCAGGGAGTTTGCTTGAGATTCGCTCTCTCCCTCCCCCTCTGTCCCACCCCCACCACTCACACACTCTCATGTGTGTGCGCACACTCCCTCTCTCTCTCTCAAATAAATAAATCTTTTTAAAAAGTATTCTGTGATATTATCTCCATATCACAATTGAAGATTTAATTAAAATTAATGAAGATACAGAAATTTGTGTTCAACAGAATGATTACTCATTTAAGGGAGTTTGTTTTAAATGTATCTTGTAACACTCCGAAGTAGAGACTAAAACTTAACAATCATTAGTAGTTATTTTGCTAGATTCCTGAGGTAGAAAATCCTAGGTGCATAATAGGAAATATGGAGTGACCTGGGAACTCTGGAGCGCAGAGTCCATATCTAAGAAGATTATGATGCATTTCATTACAAAGCAATTTGTAATGCCTAGAGGATAACAAGGTGCTAAGTAACTGCAATGTGAATTCATTGCCAAAAAATAAAAACCCAAGCAAACCATTTTTCTTTTTAACTGAGAAATGGACCTTGGAATCAGTTAACAAGTAGACTTATAAATATTAGAGCAATGGATTGTAAAGGAAATTATAGCAAACTAATAGTCACCAGAAGTTTTCACAATGGATTTAGAATCCAAAAGACCTACACACTTGCTAATGGAGTAACTCCAATTAATAGAATAATAAAGCCCACCCAGTAACAAGTGAAAAAGTTGAAAGGTAATTTTTAAAATAAGCAAATCACAAATTGGAAATAAGACAGTAATGAGTTGGTAGAAAAAGAGAAATGCAGTTTGGAATTTATTTGGGCTACTGAGATTTTATCTGTAAACATGGTAGTTCTTGAAGAGTTAAGATGTACAGAAGAAATACAGAATTTTTGTACGGAACTCAGAACTTCAGGTCAGAACTCAAAATAGTAAAACTATTAGTAAAAATAGTTAATGACCGGGCGCCTGGGTGGCTCAGTGGGTTAAAGCCTCTGCTTTCGGCTCAGGTCATGATCTCAGGGTCCTGGGATCGAGGCCCGCATCTGGCTCCCTGCTCAGCGGAGAGCCTGCTTCCCCCTCTCTCTCTGACTGCCTCTCTGCCTCCTTGTGATCTCTCTCCCTCTGTGAAATAAATAAATAAAATCTTTAAAAAAAAATAGTTAATGACCAAATGATTAATGAGTGTTCATCTGTTAATTACCTCTGTTCAGTAAAGGAAAATCACCTAAGAATCATTTTAAAAACATCGTGAAAGAATATGTTGTAAGGGGCGCCTGAGTGGCTCAGTTGTTAAGCGTCTATCTTCCGCTTAGGTCATGATCCCAGAGTCCTGGGATCGAGCCCTGCATTGGGCTCCCTGCTTAGCGGGAAGCCTGCTTCTCCCTCTCCCACTCTCCCTACTTGTGTGATCTCTCTCGCTGTGTCTCTCTGTCTGTCAAATAAATAAAATCTTAAAAAAAAAAAAGAATATGTTGTAATAGTGAAATAAATAGTTCGTATAATGCTCCTAAATTGGGATGGTTTAAACAACCACATGAAGACATTGTCATAACACAAAGGGGAGATATTTTTGTTTCGCTTGGATATGTTGAATATTGTGTTGGTGGTCTCCCAAACTGGCTGCCTCCCAGCCCTTCACAATTTTTGAGCTGTGGGAATTGAAGCAAATTCATTTCATACTGCTGCTTATCTCTCCCACTGGAGCCTTCACGTTCAAATTTCTACCTGAGTGGTCCCAATACTAATTTACTGCCTCTTGGTAGGTGAGTTAGAAGGAGAACTAGATCTTGTTCTTTGTTTTAAGACAAATGTTTCACACTTTGAGTTGTTACAGATATGTGAATGCTTCTTCCATCAAACACAGCTGGGCTCATCAGAGTCCTTTCTGAGGTTTCTGGCTTTAAGAACAACCTCCCCAAAGTCTCTTGACACCTTCTTACCTTTGGGCATGTGATCCAGTGGGGATGTCACACAAGTACTGTAATGAGTGTTTATAAGACGGTTATAAGCACTGGAAGGCATAGACTTTGTGTCTTTTCACTATTATAACCCAGCCTCTAATAATGTCTGGCACTCAATAGATAATCAGCAAATATTTATTAATTGGATTCATATTATGTACAATATACACCTCTACAATATGTACAATAAACATCTTTTCTATAAGATACAGAAAGAGCCAAATGGGGGGGGGAATCTGACTCCTTCATAGAATGGAAGTTTCTAAGATTTACGTAAGAATTATCTTGAAAAGAACAAAGAGTTAAGATTAAGATCAACTATCAATTATTTAGCATCCTACTCAATGCTAGTTAACAAACACAGAATTAAGACACAATCTTTATCCTCAAGAAGTTGGTCATAGTTTGGTGATTATGCTTAATATTTGAACTATTAATGAGGGTTATATGTATACACGTATATGTTCGCATGCATATAAAATTTCTTAATGCAGTGATTCTTTTTTTTTCTATTCCCCTTCTCACATATTGCCCTCTCTCACTGCCCTCCCCTCTGGCAACCATCAGTTTGTCCTTCAGATTTATGGGTCTGTTTCTGCTTTTTGTTTTTTTCTGTTTTGTTTTTTTAGATTCCACATGTAAGTGAAATCATACGGTATTTGTCTTTCTCAGACTTATTTCACTTAGCATAATACCCTTTAGGTCCATCCCTGTTGTCACAAATGTTAAGCTCTCTCTCTCTTTTTTCTTATGGCTCAGTAATATTCCTTTGTATGTATACATACCACATTTTCTTTATCCATTCATCTCTCAATGGGTACTTGGACTGCTTTCATAATTTGACTGTTATAAATAATGCTGCAATAAATATAGGGGTACATATAGGTTTCCAGATTAGTGTTTTCATTTTTCTTTGGGTAAATATCCAGGAGTGGCATTACTGAGTCATATGTTAGTTCTATTAATTTTTTGAGGAAACTCCATCCCATTTTCCACAATGGCCATACCAATTTACATTCCCACCAACAGTGTGTGAGGGTTACTTCTCCATATCTTCATCAACACTTGTTATTTCTTGTCATTTTTTTTTTATTCTAGCCATTCTGACAGGTGGAGGGTGATATCTCATTGTGGTTTTATTTTGCATTTCCCTGATGACTAGTGATGTTGAACATCTTTTCACATGTCTCTTGGCCATCTGTATGTTTTCTTTGGGAAAATTCTATTCAGGTTCTCTGCCCATTTTTAATCAGGTTATTTGGGAGGTTTTGGTGTTGAGTTGTATGTGTTCTCTCTCTATTTTGCATATTAACCCCTTAGCAGATAGATATCACTTGCAGATATCTCCTTCCTTTCAGTAGGCTGCCCTTTTGTTTTGTTGATGGTTCCCTTCACTGTTAATACAGAGATTATATGTTTTTAATTAAACAAAACAGTTAAGTTTTACAGATTGACTATGTTCTGGTCTCAGGCTGTGGCCTGGTTTTCTTTTCAACAGAGAAATAACTCTTACGTTCTGTTCAATTCAGTGTGTCTTGTAGGAGAGTACTGGTAGTAGCCTGTACCTACTACTAATAAAAAGAAGCCCATCTAGACCCAGGAGAAAGAGGGGAAGGACAAAGTAACATTACCATGTGACTTCATCAAACTCTCCACTGCCCCCTCCTCTCCTGCTTACTGATAGTGTCTACTAATACAGGCTAGCCCACATCAGACACAGTAGAATCAAAAGGAAATTGGGGACAGACTCAATTAGACCATTTTTCAAAATTATTCCTAAGTGATACAGAGTGAAAGTAAACTTTATTAAGAGTGTTCAACTTCATGGGTGTATAACATACATATTGTAACAGGGTACCTGCATATGCCATTCTAGAATTTGTATAATTCTGGAAGAGTTTCCAGACTGTGTTTGTACACATTCTATCCCCAAAATAGCATTGGAAGCCCGAAGCAATATGGTATGTGAGGGAACTGCAAGTAATTAGAAGCGCCTAGACTGTAGGTTTGTGGGAAAAGGGCCAACTAGAAGGAACTGGGTGGCAGAGGGCCACCTAGGGCATACTAAGATGTTTAAATTGTATCCTTTGTGGGTCTGTTACCCACATTAGCATCAAGAATGATGTTGGATCCAGACGTTTGAAAAATCACTGTAGCGGCTACATGGAAGAGAGCCTGAAAGGGTGAGAAATCAAAGCCAGGAAAATAAGTTAGGAGAATCTGAAAGGATGATCCCGCCAAAAGACACTGAGAAGATGAAGGCCTGAACTGTGTGGTAGTAGGGATGAATTCAAAAGGTATATGTTTTAAATGACAGCCACAGGCCAGATACTGCCTTAGTTTCTAGAAGTACAGCTGTGAATGAGGCCGACTTTGCTGCCCTCATGGCATTGCCACACTGTCAGTAGAAGACAATAATGTGATGCCATGTTCTTCAGTTTGAGTGACTAGGTGGTGGTTGTGAGTACATGGGAGTTGGTTTGCGGGGCGGAAAGAGTTTCAGTATGTTGAATACAAAGTGTGTTATATCTGCTTTGCATTTGGAAGTACAGCTCTAGAGTTAAAGACCGAGGTTTGGGCTCTTTCCAGAGGGCCTGTTTGTATTTGTTTTCAGTCATAATACTTTGTTTTATGGTAGATCAGTCAGGGTTGTTGGTTGCGGATGGCACCCTCTCTGACTCGTAAGTACCACAGGAACTTACTAAAAGCTTTTTGGTATCACCTTGGTGGAATCTCTAGGAAGGCCAGAGAACCTGATTCTGAGTGAGGGTGTCCAGGAACAGTGCCCACTGCCACTGCTAGGTCCGCTATAGATGCCACCTGCTATACCATTGACCCCGTCACGTGGCTTCCTACAGACCCACAGTCGCTGGCCCGCCCTCCCCACAGAGGAGTATGAGCAGGCGCGTTCTCTGCCTTGTGGGACAATCCCCAAATAAGCAGGGTTTTGAAGATACTACACAGCCATACATGTCTAGCAAACTTATTTTTGCCTCCATTTATGTCTGTGAAATGAAAAATAAAACATTTAATTTCAGAAGTGTAGAATTGTAAAGTGGTTTACTACAAATTTTTATGTAACATTGTGATGAAGGTATGGTGTCTTCCTTAAAACAAAACTAATATTGCTCGCATTAATATAGTAATTTGCTGATGTACTTGCTTTTAATTGTTGTTCACTATGTGACTACCCAGTCCCAAACTTATGAATAGATTTCTTTCTAGAAGGTTGTTGATAATTAAGTCATTAGAAATTGTGGATGCCTTTTTCCACTGAAACAAAGTTATCATGGATGATTCCATTCTCATATTTTAAAATGTGTTTTACATTTCAGCAGAAGCTCCTAGAACACAAACTACTTGGCATCTTCAGATAAGAAGTGAAAGGGAATGGGATGGAATCATTTGTGGGCACGGTGCCTATAGACACATTGTAGACAGTCAATAAAAGTTGGGGAAGTGGGCGCCTGGGTGGCTCAGTGGGTTAAGGCCTCTGCTTTCGGCTCAGGTCATGATCTCAGGGTCCTGGGATCAAGGCCCGCATCGGGCTCCCTGCTTGGCGGGGAGCCTGCTTCCCCCACTCTCTCTCTGCCTGCCTCTCTGCCTCCTTGTGATCTCTCTCCCTCTGTGAAATAAATAAATAAAATCTTTAAAAAAAAAAAAAAAGTTGGGGAAGTGTTTCTAGGATTAGGTGGTTGGAGAGAGGAAGGGAAGAAGGTGAGTATAAGCCTGTTTCTAATATGGAGCTGCCTCTAATTGTTCTAATAAAAGCAGGTTACATTCAGTGACTTATAACAGCATTTCAAAATTGCACATATTTATTGTCTAATCCCAAATCCCAGAGTAGTGAACAATTTAAGAATCATTTGAAATGAGTGTTTCAAAAGAAAATAAACTGTTCTGAATAACATGCAGTGACCAGTTATAACATAGAATTTGTAAGATTAGTGTGAAGTAATTGGGCTGAATATACAGTCTTCAAAAAATACCATGGAACTTTTTGCTTATTTTTAATCCTAATATTCGTTTATTTTATCATTTACCTAAAATAGAGAAAAATATTAACTGAGGCTTCCATTACCTTCATCTAGGAATGGCTTGTTGTATTTTTTTTATTTAAATTCAAATATTTAACACCTAATGTATTATTTGTTTCAGAGGTAGAGTTGAGTGATTCATCAGTCTTATATAACACCCAGTGTTCATTATATCAAATGCCCTCCTTAATGTCCATCATCACCCAGCTATCCACTCCCCTCCAGCAACCCTCAGTTTGTTTCCTGTGATTAAGAGTCTCTTACAGTTTGTCTTCCTCTCTGATTTTGTCTTGTTTCGGTTTTTTCCTCTCTTCCCCTATGATCCTCTGTATTCGATGACCCTAAAGGCAGCAGTAAAAAATGCTGTTTACCTTATTGAGGCTACAGGAATTTCCTACCTAGAGTGGAGGAGAATAAGTTGACCTGTTTGAGCAAAGTAATAACTGATATTTCATATCATTCAGAACAATTAAGAACTCTATTACAGGTGCCTAAGTGGCTCAGTCAGTTAAGCGTCTGCCTTCAGCTCAGGTTCTGAGCTCAGGGTCCTGAGATAGAGCCCTGCTCAGTGGGAAGTCTGCTTGTCCCTCTTCCTCTGCCCCTCTATCCTGCTGTTGCTCTTTCTCTCTCTCTCTCAAAAAAGTAATAAATTTTTAAAAATCTTGTAAAAAATGTAAAAAAAAAATATGATATTACTTCTACCCAGTTTGTTGCAACAACATATATTAAACATCTGCTGTGTGTGAGGCAGTGTGGCAGGCACTTGACATGAAAAGATGAGCAAAATAGCCACAACCTTTTCCCAGTTGGAGCAATTGACATGAATTATATTCTATGATCTATGATTATGGAAGTAAAAAGATCTTGTAAAGGTATTTCATTAAAGTTTATGTAAGTTCCAAACTCAGAAGATAATTTTCATAATATTCCCATGAAACTTGAGGTATATTAAACATTTCTGGATGGCAGTTTAATTTATCACATATTTTAATATTGGCAGACCAGATGAACATTTTGATAGGAACAAAGTTGGGTAATATCAACCTCAGTATTTAGAAAACTAATTTAGATGAAAGAATGAAATAACAGATTCAAGAGAAGTTGATTCAGTGTAGGGAAACACTTTGGAGTCACATAATGTGATAACCCACCCTCAAGAGGAAAATGACAAATGTGCCCTTACTGATATTTGACCAAGTTGGCATCTTTTCCTGTCCCATCAGTCCCTTCTGAAATCAGGAGTGTATCAGATAAAGGAATGTCAGCAGTGTGCCTAAGATTTGCATTAACTGATTGACTCCATTCACTGGGAGCCTGCCCGCACTGCTTGCAGCTAATTCAAGATCCCAGAATGGAAGCTGCTTTGCCTCTGACAGAGTAAAGGCAATTCACACACAAAGCTAAAGTTTAGGGAATTCTTACTGAATCCAGAACCACTTAATGAATTGGGGAAATGTTTCTTTACCTGTATAATAAGGATGATAATGTGTCTATTCATAAGGTTGTTAATAATGTAAAAGATAATTTATGTGAAGTACTTCATTAAGCAAATGTTTGATGATCCAGCCTTTTGTTCTCTTGCTCCTGTGTTCTACCACACTGTTCCCTTAGCACCCTGCTTTCCTGTATTTGGAGGGTGGGGCGTGTGAGGCAGGGGGCCCGGGAGACACAGATAATGTTCTTATGCACAAATTTATTAAAATTTAAACTTATTGAACTCTGTTAAAGGCATATATAGCTAAAATATCCTCCTGGATTTTCAAACCTTATTTTTTTGATATAAAGGTTTATTATATGACTTAAGTTTTAGAAGGTAGCATTGAGTTCAAACTAACCCCATTAACTTCTGTGTCTTACTATAGTTTCTAGGTCTCCTTTTGAAAATAACTAAAATGAATGAAGTTCTTAACCTTTTGGGTCCTTTTTAATGTATGTATTCAGTGTATACATATAGAAGTACTTTGTGTATAATGTAGATGTTTTTTTTAATGTGTATGTAGTTTTCATATTATCACAAAAACCAACATAATATGTCATAAGTACCATGAATATCATACATAGTTATGCTATTTTATTTGTCTTATCCTAGGGGAATCTATGTCACTTTATAATTTGCCTTAATTTTTGAGTAGAAATACAGTTTTGTCCCAAATTGATATGGAAGGTTAAAAGGTGTCTAAAAATTAACTTAGAAGAGTAGCTTTAAATTTTGAGATTTTTATTCTTTTATTTACATTTTATGACAAAGGAAGTAAATGTTCCTTTTTTTTTCCCCCCCTTTTCTCTAGCTCAACTGAGAAGTCATTTCCTTGGAGATCAACAGGTATGAGTTTCTATCATATAAAAAAATCTTTCTTACATCCTATACACACAACGAGAACAGCTTCATAGCCTGCTTTCCCAGTTTACTGCCTCTTGGTGAAAGAAGCCAAGCAAAGCCTTTACTAATGACAATATTGAGCTACTTTGCTTTGAAGTAGTTCTTAGTTTACTTGATTTTTTGAACATTGTGAAGTAGGTTTGTATATGTCAGCTATAAAGAAAGTTAAAGCTTTGGACATCAACATATCAATGTTTTAATCACTGGACACTTTTAACATCAACATATATTACCTAAATATTTTCTTTTCTGTCATAAGAAAGTACAGCAACGCCCTCACAAAAGTTACTGCATCATCTGGGAAAGTCAGCTAATCGTTTATATAAATCAGGGTCTTTCCTTTCATAGTGTTTCCCACACTCAAGAGAAGAGTTGCCTTAAACGTTCATATGCTTTTTGTATCCAGATGTAAAATATATGGTAGCTTCTAATATAGTCCAGAAGCTTCTAATGTAATCTCCTTATCTTTTTACCCCAAGTTCATCTCATAGAAAGGATGAATTATATAAGGAGGGTGTCTGCCACTTTCACAAATATTTGATGTCTTCATGCCCGGTGTTCATCCAGTAAGTGTTGAGCACCTGCACTGTGGACCAGTACTGTACACATTGCTGGTCACACAGTGATGGGCACAATGCCTGCACATTCCTGAGCTTCCCGTGACACTTACAATGTAAGGGACAGTGTCGTCAAGATATAAATGGTAGAATGGGCCTTGAAATCTAAATACTTTGACAATGTTTAAACTAGTTTTGAACTTGATTAAAACTCAAAAATCACCAAATGCCTAGTATCTCAGTTTACCAGAACCTGTTACCAGGATCTTGGTGTTATTCATAGTGCATACAAGGCACTCTGTTGTTTTATAAAGAAGCTACTCCCAAGAATTGTAGTTTTTATTCAAACCAAAGACATAGGGAAAGCTACTTAGCACTAAGACTCATTAGCAGTAGTTTAATATAAAATCATGCCATGAAATGGTAATGTGGTTAGATGCCAGAAATATATTATGTGGGAAATATTGTTGTAAATGGACAACCTACTTCTGAGATAGCTTTGCAGAGAAGATGGGACTGGAGCCTAGGGTTTGACAGGTGGCCAGGCTCTGAAGAGCGCTTTGTCACCGGGTAGCAGAAGAGACAGAAATGTCACACCCAAATATTTAAAACTGGTTTGGGAGATGGTAAAATGTGGAAAGTTTAGATAGCCACATCAGGTTGAATTATAGAGATCTATAAATACAACCATAAGTTGTACTCTCCTTGAGGTCATGGGGAACCACTGAAAATCTTCTGAGCAAAAATTTACCTGATTGAAATATTCCTTAGGAGAAATATCAGAATTATGAACTATTAAATTAAAAAGTGATTTGAAAAATTTAAAGAAAAATGCAAAGCATACAGTAGTGCATTTGGCTCTTGGTTATAGCAAAAATGTACCACTTAATGTAAAATTCTTCTGTAAGTTTATCTTTAATAGTACATCATTAATTTGTTCCAGAAATATTTCTTGAGAGCCTTAAACAGTTGTCTAGCACATAGTTGTTAGTGTTTAAAACAAATATCCTTGTGGGCGCCTGGGTGGCTCAGTGGGTTAAAGCCTCTGCTTTCGGCCCAGGTCATGATCTCAGGGTCCTGGGATCGAGGCCCGCATCAGGCTCTCTGCTTGGCAGGGAGCCTGCTTCCCCCTCTTTCTCTCTGCCTGCCTCTCTGCCTCCTTGTGATCTCTCTCCCTCTGTGAAATAAATAAATAAATAAATAAATAAATAAATAAATAAATAAATAAATAAATAAAAACAAATATCCTTGTCCTCTTAAGTGCTTTAAGTCTAGTGGAGGTATGTAACTCTATACACTCGAAATTTGGTGGTGGTGGAAGCTGTAAAGGAAAACTACAGGTACATATATACCATATTTACTGATATTCCCTATTCTGGACATTCAGGTTGTTTCTAATTTTGTACTATTATAAATAACATTGTGGTAAATATCCCTGTATCTAAAATTATATCTGTACCTTTGATTTACATTAGGCTAGACTTTTAAGAAATAAAATATTATTTAGAGTATATGAACCTGTTTTAAGGCTCTTGTTATGTGTAACCAGGTTGTTTTCCTGAAAAGGCTGTATTATTTCTTCCTCCCTTTAGGTATATAACATTGATCCTCTTGTACTTCCTCACTTGACATCATCATTTATACTTCTTTCTACCTAAAAAATATTAAAATCTCCTACACATTGCCCTTTTCTATTGAGTGGTAGTGTTTGATAGGCAAGAGCTCTTTGCAGCCCAAGGCTGATAGCTATTGTTAGTCAGCCGGGGAAAACCCAGCCCATGCCAGGTGGTTCCTTATGAGGGATTTGGTTTGGGAGGTTATGGTTCAGGTGCGGGTTGCAGGGTTTGGGAGAATTAAACAGCATGCTGAAACACCCAAGAGACTGATGATACATGCAGCTGCTACCATTTCTAGGACTGAGAGGGCAGTGGGTTAGGTGGTTTTGTTTTTAAACTGGAGCACTGGTGGGGAGGGGAGGCTGGGGGGCGAGTTCCAGCATTAGCTGGAACCAGGAAGAAGATAGAGCGCAGCCAGAAGTGCTGCCTAGAGCAGAGCTGGAGAACATCCGGCTTCTCTGCGCAGCTCTCCTCCTGGTGCACCCCAGTCTGCCCTAGCCGAGCTGAGCCGGAACAGGCAAGTGGTGGTTTCTCACTACCTGAAGCCAGCCTGGCACAGGGTATGATTGCGTTGATGCACATGCAGAGAGAATGAACTGAGATCAGGAAGGACACATAACAGAAAATGAAATATCTGGGCTCTTGATGTCCTTTCTACCTCCCTTTCTGTCCCTCCAGTACTCGTACTCAGCCGCAGTCATTTGAGTACCACCTTCATGATTTACTCATGAGTTAAACATAGATAAAATAATATTGGCATGTGTATGTGTGTGTATTGTCCAAGTAACTCCCTGAATACCTTAGCGTTAGGGAAATGCAACTCCAGTAATTCGTCTGTCTTCACCACAGCTACATTTGTAAATCACACCTAATAACTATGTTTAGTCCCTTACTTTTGTCAGAATACACTCTGACCCAAACTCCTGTTCAAAGCTGGCAGGTGTTACATTTACTTACCCTTTTTTTTTCTCTTGGGGGAAGAGGAGTGTATTAATTTAAGCCACTGCCATTACAACTATTTACTCCACTTTCTATTATTTTAACTATACTAATGTTACTTGTGTGTTTTCTTAAGTTTGCTTACTTTTCAGCCATACTTACAACATGTAAGTTGTAACTCTGGTGATAAGCTACAAAGATAAGGGTAGAAAATTGAAATTTGATTATATGCATAAAAGAGTAAAGTCTGATTTGTTTCGTGTTTCTTTTTTTACGTAGTTGAGATGTCTTTAGAAGTTTGACTGTAAGTAAATAATGGCATAAAATGGCAGTTTTGCTGCTACTTTCCTATAAAGTTTAACAGCTATCTTCTCTTTACCACATTGCATGCAGAGATACTAAACATAGTAGAAAAATCATCTCATGTTTAGAATTTAGCAGTCCTGCCCAGAATAAGGGGCAGTGGTAGCTTTAAAGTAAACATATAGGGGTGCCTGGTTGGGTCAGTCGGTTAAGCCTCTGCCTTCGGCTCGGGTCATGATCCCAGGGTCCTGGGACCCAGTCCCGCATTGGGCTCCCTGCTCGGCGGAGATCCTGCTTCTCCCTCTCTCTCTGCCTGCCGCTCTCCCTACTTGTGCTCTCTATCTCTCTGTCAAATAAATAAATGAAATCTTTAAAAAAAAAAAAGAAAGTAAAAATATATATGTCTTGAAAAGGTCTTTGGTCTACTCTGTGTATAGCTAGATCTTGATAAAAGTAACATTTACTCAGTTTTTGTGGTTTCTTAAATAAATAAGAAAGGATTACATGAAAAGATTTAGGATTGAAAGTCTCTTATTCCTCATTTTTCTTTAATATTTTTAATGTTTTCCTACAATTTCTCTACCATATATATATATATGTATATATATATATATATATATTATAAATTTGACTTGATAAGTTTGGCACTTTAAAAGCCTTTAGCAGTCAGGTGAATTGTTAGCAGGGCAGTGATTTGATCAGTACCTGGGAGAGATCCTGCCTGTTCAGGTATTTTCAGGATGGTACATTCTGTTGAAACGCCAGAAACGGAGACCAGCTGGTGAATTTTGTTTTTAAATAGATAACTTACTGCAGAGTCATTTTCTAAGGAAGAGCTCAGGATGCCCTAGGCAGGAAAGATTTCCATTGCTTTATGATTCAGTTCAGCAGAATCCCTTTGCTCATTTGCTTGAGTTTGGTTGGTCAGTCATTTGTTTGGTTTCTGTATGAGGGTTGGTATGCTGTTTGAAAGTAAAAAGCCAAAGCTTTTTAAGCTTGGTGCTCAAAGAGATGACTTCTCAAAGCATGAGGAAGAACCAGACACTTTACAAAACATTTCTGTGTCCCCAGGCTGGTTGGGAAGGAATCTTAAGGAGAAGCTTCCCCAGAAGAAATAAAGTTGTTTTGAAGCATTTATGCCTTATTGTTATCTTGCTTTACTGTTCCCCCTCTCTTCATTGTTCTGTATTTTCTAGCTTGCCAGCATTACACACCTATTCTCTAAAAACATAAAGGGCACATCCTATTGTCTTTTGTGAAGAGAGTTTATCATTTTCTGTTTTGGCTCAGTCTCTTCCCTAGCCTTGCATTTCTTATAACCTTGCATTTTTGTATTTTTTTATGTATGTTCTGCTAAAAACGAGTGAGGAAGGAATGCTGTCTTAGTTTTCCTTCCTGTTTTCTCTTTTATTAGTGTTCCATTTTTCCATCAATCACATCTTCATACCTCTTAAAAATTTATGTATTTGTACCATCTCTTGTGTTCTGCCGGAATTTGAGGTAGCTTTTGAGAACACAGACAATAAAATAGAAGGTAAACACCATAATCATGAAAACTTATAATAGAGTAATAGGTAAAGGCCTGAAGAAAATGAGATGTAAATATATGCACATGTGATTATAATGCTTCATGATGGAAAATATTATACAGAGTAGCTTTTAAAGAAAAGGAAAAAAAGACCATGGGCTTACTTCTCTTTTAAAAAAAGCACACCAATTTACTCACCAAAAACAAAACAAAACAAAACAAAAACACCAACATACATAGTGTGTGTTACCTACCAGACAGAAGCTGTTGAAACCATAAATTGAATTCTTTTGTCAAAGTGTTCATTGGTTGTTACTTAAATCCTCCGGCAACATCCTGTATAGTGAATTGTGCCACAAGTCACAATTTCACAGTTTTTCTGTTCCAGGAAAAAAAATTACTAGAGGCTAGGCAGTTTCCAGTTTTAGCACTTATGTGTAAAGTGAGGGGCGGGGAGCAACATGGCATCAGCAGGAGAATCCTAGCCTTCCCTCCTCACCACCTCCCCATCCCCATTTCCCTTGCGGATTAAGAGAAGGAGCCTCCTGAACCCAAGTGCACTGTCTGTTCCCACTGGCCAAAGAATCAGGCTCACTTGCATTTGAGAAACAGTCACAAGAGCAGATATTAATGTTAAATAATTGATTGGGAATTACCACTCCTAAGAAAGTAAAGAAGGCAAAAGACAGAGTCTTTCCAAAAGCAATGAGTTTAGCAAAAGACACAGGAGAATGAAAGTAAGGGGAATTTCTGGTTGACCTAGAAAGCATTAAAGGGTGAAGAGACTTGATTGGGTCTTCTACAGTAAATAATGAGTAGGAGAGAAGATATTAATGAGGTCATTTGAGATAGTTGATATTTGATAATAAATATGAAAGAGAATGAAAAAATATTATGATAAAATAGGAATTTTAAGCTTATAAGATGATTTAACTTCACAGTGCCATATCCCTTTGCTGAGGAATATGTACCGGAGTGCCACAATTTTCACACACTGTCCATTTAAATCATTGTGTGGTATGTACTGACCATAGTAGTTCATGTACACTACAAAATTTAAGACTTTATAGGGATTAGGTTTTGCATTTTGTTTATATATTTAAATTTTGTTCCTAAAATGAATGGACACAACTTTCTTCCACTGTGGTGGGTTTAAAAAAACAAAAATACATAAATACTAAAGATAAAAGATAAATGAGAGACTAGCCCTAAGTCAATTTATCTTTCTTTTTCCCTCCATATGGAGCAAGTAATTTACAACACAAAAAAGCATCAGCATATCAGGAGATAAGACACAGACTTAAATGGGGACACTTTCTACCTCAGTAGAAATGTACTGGATTTATGAAGGCGATAGAATAGGAAGCTATATTAGACATGTTCATAAATAGGATATTAGATTAGCAGTCATGTATAAAGGACCATTATTTTATTGAGGATTTTGGATGTTATGATTTATTATGGCTATAAATTGTACAAATGACAAAATTTCATCATATAGTCATCCCTTCCTATTTCTCGTCTAAATAACAGGAGGATACAAATTTCTGTGAAAACTGGCCAAGTTTTTCCTCCCTTATTATGTCAGGCCTTCTGAGCCACACATATTTTTCCAAAATATTTCTCTTTATTTTTTTTAACATCTTAATTTTATTTTTTTTTCAGTGTTCCAAGATTCATTGTTTATGCACCACACCCAGTGATAGTCTTCTTAACCATAGCTACAGCACTGTAGCTTCCTGAATCACCATTGTGAAGGTTCTCTTAACTTTTTAATGTTTTATTACTAAAGACCTTCTTATATTTTACAAAAATTAATTCTGGAAGAACTTGGAGTAAAGGTAAACATTTCCTTCATTCCCACATCGTTCCAGACCATGGCCATCGCCCCACACCTACACACACACACACACACACACACANCACACACACACACACACACACACACACACACACACACACACACACACACACACACACACACACCCCTTTGGGTTTGTTTTTATTTTAACTCAATAAGGATATATTATACATTATCCTGACTGGGTTTTTTCCTTAACAGAATAGTAAAAACCAAACATGTGTTTCTGTATCAGTATGTAAAGATCTGCTTCTTTTAAAGATTTTATTTATTTATTTGAGAGAGAGAGTGAGAGAGAGCGTGAGGGAGGAGAAGGTCAGAGGGAGAGGCAGACTCCCCGTGGAGCCGGGAGCCCGATGCGGGACTCGATCCCAAGACTCCAGGATCATGACCCGAGCTGAAGGCAGTCGCTTAACCAACTGAGCCACCCAGGCGCCCCAAGATCTGCTTCTTTTAAATGGCTAAATACCCCTGGTTTACAAAATTTATGTAAGCAGTCCCTTACTTGTAAATATTTTGGTTTTTTTCCAATTTTTTCTTTTGACAAACAGTGGTAAAAGTTTTCTCTGCACATCTGTCTGAGTGTCTTTGTCGATTATATACTTTTAAGTGGAACTACCTGGGCAAGGGTATATATGGGGGCTTTGGGGGCAAATATTGTCAAATTGCCCACCAAAAATGAGTAACAATATGTGGGAGGGGGTGAGTCTTTTCCTCTGCCTCCTTAGGTTAAGTAACTGGGGGTGGCCAGTGAATTTAACTGACAATGGTTAATAGAAAAACAATCCCCAAGTATTTGTATACACATAGGAGCTCACAAAAGTAGTTTACCTAAATGGCTGAAGTTAGGGGTTATCTACCTAACTTAATGGAGTAGAGGAAGTGGGCAGAAAAGGCTTCTGTAGGGAAAAACAAATGGGTTTCTCGGGGAACAAACAGGTATAAGAAATCTTGCGATAATGTTTGTTTATGCAGGTGCAAGTGGTCCTCCCATTTTTTTCTTCATGCCATAAATCTCCCCCAGAGGGGACCCATGGCAGCCTCACTCCCAGAAGTTTCTGCTTTTAGTGAAATAAGGGATGTTCCATGAAGGCTTCTTTCTATATCTGTTGGATCTCAGATGTCTTTAGTTTAAAACAACCTTCAAGAGACTCCTAATCTCACAAAACAAACTGAGGGTTACTGGGGGGTGGGAGGGTAGGGATAGGGTGGATGGGTTATGGACATTGGGGAGGGTTTGTGCTATGCTGAGTGCTGTGAAAGATGTAAGCCTGATGATTCACAGACCTGTACCCCTGGGGCAAAGAATAAAAAATTTAAAAAAAAAAAAAAACCTTCATGCCAACTTTCAGAGTCCAAGTGGGTCCCTGCAAATATACATTCCTACCTATACCAGTTGTTATGCTTAGCAATGCTTACCATGTTGCCAGAATATAGGAGTGTAAATTTTCATGAATATGTAAAATTTTAATGAGCTATTAGACTTTTAAAAAGCCATTTATTTCCATTGCCCTATATATCATAAGCTTTATTATGGACAGATTAAACAGTAAAATCACATAAATAATTCTTAAATATTCGTTAAGTCAGAACATTACATGGAGACAAGCATACCACTGACCATTCTTCCATTTGATTAGTTCTTATGGAAGTGGGGATTAGTCTAATCTTGGAATTTCATAAAATTGTCATGTTTCCTGTCTTTCTTTTCTTTTCATATCTGGATCAAAATGATCACATATATTTTTCCGTCAACAAAAATGCAACAACCACTACCAGAACAAGCGAAAAACCAACTTTTTTTCAACGTGGAGGTAATTCAAGTACCAACACCTCATTCCAGAGGTTCCCAGCTTTGCTGTACATTCAAATCACCTGTGGAGCTGTTAAGTCTGGGGCCCGAACTAGGCATCAGTGGTCTCTGAAGATCCCCCCCATGATCCCAAACTGCAGTGTGAGAATACTGCCTGACTCATGAGTAAATTAATTTAATTACTGGTAATTAAAGAAAAGAATTAAAAGTTTATCCTGCCAGTCCTGTACAGATTATATTTTAGGATAATCAAATCACCCTGGCCATTAATAGCTATTTAAAGATATCTAAAATATACCAAAGGAATTCCTGCTGATAAATGTAGAAAGAACAATAAAATTAGAAAAATCACCACTTTGCATCCTCTAATGAAATAATTGATTCAAGCAAAGATTGTCAGTGTATGCAGAAACCTCTGTATTCTCGATCCTGGCTGCACATTAGAACCACCTTGGGAGTTTTTAAACTCCTAATAGTCAGACCACAGCTTAGGCTGATTGAATTGGAATCCCTGGGTGTGGGACTCAGTCAGCAATAGTTTCTAAGCTCTACACCCACCCCCATCCCAGGCCATTATAGTATGCAAGCAAGGTTGGGGACCATTGTATTAGGAGAGAGGTTGATGGTGAACTTGAAAATACGGAAAGATGGGGCTGCCATCACTCGAATTGGCTGACTGATCTTAACAACTGTAAAAGTTATAATATGACATGATGTAAAGTATACAACACCATCTATAAAGTATTCTAACCCCAAAAGTTTGACCTGAAAGCATCTAGCTCTAACTTTCTGCTTAAAAGACATAACAGCGGTTAGAGGATATGTACATGCCACCATGAGAAACCTACACACTAATTCAGAATGTGGAGCATCCTGAGTTTATTGCTGTGGTTCCCTCAGCCAAGAAAATGAAAATGAGGGTCTGGGAGCCCCTTTTTAGACTTAAGGTGCTAAGTAACAATCATAGTCCAACACCATCCATAAGTCTTATTTCAGCCTGACTAGTACAAGCCAACTGAAGAAAAATTTGTGAGACATCAGGAAAATGTGACTGTGAACTCATTATATGTTATGATGGAATAAATGTTTTTTGACGTCCGTATTTTACAGAGCTACATATGGAAGTATTTAAAGTCAAAATGATCTGATGTGAGGGATCTGTTTTAAAATCCTGTAACAGAAGAAAGGAAAACGATAAATGATGGAGCATAAAAAGTATGGCATAATGTTGTAACTATTAAATTGGGAAGGTTGCTAATTATACTTGGTTGTTTTTTTTTTTTTAACACTGATGTATTTATTTTAGAGGGAAGGGAGAGTGCTAAGCAGACTCCATGCTGAGTGTGGAGCCTGACATGGGACTTGATCTCACGACCCTTAGATCGTGACCTGAGCCGAAATCAAGAGTCGGGCGCTTATCTGACTGAGCCACCCAGGCGCCCCTTCTCTCTACTTTTATGTTTGGAAACTTTAATTCTAAAAAACTTAAATACAAGTTCTTTAAACAGGGCGCCTGGGTGGCTCAGTGGGTTAAAGCCTCTGCCTTCAGCTCAGGTCATGATCTCAGCATCCTGGGATCGAGGCCCGCATCGGGCTCCCTGCTCAGCAGGGAGCCTGCTTCCTCCTCTCCCTGTCTCTCTGCCTGCCTCTCTGCCTACTTGTAATCTCTCTCTCTGTGTCAAATAAATAAATAAAATCTTTAAAAAAAAAAAAAAAACAAAAAACAAGTTCTTTAAACAAAGGGTTCAGCATATTGGGGGTAAAAATAGTACATCACAGTGACACATGTTAAGGCCAGCCAGCTGTTGACCATACTGTCAATGTGAGCCATGACACAGTTGAATCCAGTATGAGATGAATGACAGTTTCCAGCCAGGAAACGTCATTTAATGTATATTTCCATATTGGTGTAATTTTGTTAAATGAATCCTAATTTAAGCCAAATTACCTGTAATGTGCTGGACATCAGCCTTTCTGCTAGTTTAGAACTCTGCATTTATCTCTGTGTTTGTGCAGGTTCTAGGTAGCTTCACTGTGCACATCTTAACTGCAGACACATTCACAAGATAATTAACCATAAGGCAGTTGTGCTGTAAAAGATAAAATCATGAAGAAAAAAAAGAGATTCATTCAAAGGACATAATGAAATAAGAAAAATGAGTAGCAAAATGTAGAAGACTATTACAAAAGGCAAAATATTTGAATACATTCAAAATGTGTAATGTAGAGTCCTAGCAATACTGCTTTTATTTTGCAGATTGGACCTAAGCATTTATCTTTAGAGTCTTTGGTTGATAGCATTATACACTTTTGCTTGTTGATGTGGCTCCTTGTTTGGCATCACACTTTCTCTTTTTTCTTCATTAAGAGAGGCATCAGATTTCAAATAGTAGGATACATCTTTGAACCTGAATTTTGTTTTGTGCTGTGATAAGCCTTCTGTACTGTTGTTTGTTCTTGGCATATCGTCACACGTCCGTTGATAGATGTCCCAAAGTTCTGTGGGAAATGTGGGCTCCAAACTCTACACCACTATATAGACTATTATGAGGGCTCAAGATTTATGTAAAATAAAAATAGGAGTACTGCATCAATGAAGAAAAGAAACCAAACTGTCAACCAGTTTTTTTTAATTATCTTGTATGGCAAACTTGCCTCAAAGCCAATTAGTTACACAGCAAAAATGTGTATGTTGAAATTGCTTATGGTAAAGTAATCTATAGCAAAGATGATTATAGTGAAAAGACTGGACAGAGTGTATGTATGGGTGGCAAGCTCCAAATAAAAATATTAGCATTTTGCTTTAGCAAATATGTATCTGAATATTCCTACACTATTTACTCATACTGTATGGGCGATGTATGTAACACATCTCCATAAGACTTAAATACACTGAATTAGGACTTGTTTTTTGGAGAAAGAGAACACAGGTACAGGGTGAGGGACAGAGAGAGATAAAGGGAGAGAATCTTAAGCAGGCTCAACACTCAGCACAGGGCCCAACACAGGGCTCAATCTCAGGACACTGAGATCATGACCTGAGCCAAAATCAAGAAGAGCCAGGCGCTTCACCAACTGAGCCACCCAGGCACCTGGTCAGGTAGGACTTTGTATTAAAATCACATATCCAGTGTTAGCCTCTAACGTTTTATGTTTAATATAAACATGTTAAGCAAATATTTAAGTGTTTGTTTTCTCTTAGTGATATGTGAACAAATATTTTATTAACTGCCTAAAATAAAATAGAAAGTATCAAGTTTAAAAGCGCCTTTTCCCATTAGCACCTCCTCAACACACAGAGCCACATACTTCCTCAGTTTACAGCTTTGGGAAATGTCAGAAAGGCTACCATCTGTAACCCCACAGTTCATTCCTCAGCCAGAGTTAGTCTGCATTTAGCTCTGTCTTGATAATCTTTACCAAAAAAGATTACCCAATAGAAAATTACACTAAAACCTAGTTTCAGAAAACCCATTCTATTCTTTTTGATAGGAATATCCTCATACCCTTACAGATTTCTATGGGTTTTGTTTTTTTTTTTTAAGAAGTTTTCTTGGGGCACCTGGGTTGCTCAGTTGGTTAAGCATCTACCTTCGCCTTAAGTGACCCAGCCCAGAGCCAGGCTCCCTGCTCAGCCAGGAGTCTNGGGAAGTGAAGCTTTCAGAACAAACCTTCCACAAATTCCACCCTGACACCCTCCAACACACCTGTGCGGATTCTTGTGTCCACCCTCCCCCCCATACACACACCCCCGCCACCCTCCAGCTCATGCTCTCTTGGATAAATAAAATCTTCAACAACAACAAAAAGTTTTCTCGGGTTTTGTTTGGGGCTTTTTGTTTTGTTTTAACAGAGGGAATCTATCTTATATCTCCAGATATCAAATATACCCTTTTCTATATTTGGTAACATTTTTTTCCCTAAAAGGAATAAAGTGTGTCTTTGAAAAAATATTTGAATGATTTTTGAGCACTTATATTCCATAGATCACTGATTTTTTTTACATCACAGAAAATCCTTTATTCTTTTTTCAGCTTTCTCTGTAGGAAGCAAGAGGCCCATGGCCTTTTATGAGCACCTACTTGTAAACTCAGCATTGGAAACTTGACATGTGTGATCCATTTCTTTTCATCTTTATAGTTCTAAACTCCTTATTTTTCTAGTTTTCCTCTTACATGTATAAATCCTTTATGGTAAGTGTGACACCTGTATTTTAATTCATGCCTAGACTAAAAATACTTGATAAGTGCCCATTTTAATACAACTATTTGCAGAAAGACTTTTTTCCTAACAATTTTTTTTTTTTTAATTTGACAGAGAGAGAGAAATCACAAGTAGGCAGAGAGGCAGGCAGAGAGAGAGAGGAGGAAGCAGGCTCCCTGCCAAGCAGGGAGCCCGATGTGGGCCTTGATCCCAGGACCCTGAGATCATGACCTGAGCCGAAGGCAGAGGTTTTAACCCACTGAGCCACCCAGGCTCCCCACTAACACTTATTTTTTAATCATTTTGTATTCCTGAACAGAATTCAGGAATTTTAAAATATTATGAAGAAGAGATCTCTCTGGTTACATATAAAACTATAAAATACCTTTTAGATTTGCATTATAGAAATTAAATAAAGCGCTTTATACCAGCTTATGCAGAAACTAAGTTTGCTTAAGCCACAAAATTTAATTCAGGCTGATGAGCTTTTACAGTGGATTTTAAGGCAGGCTTTAGAGCAAAGTTTAAAGTAAACTAGAAGATACTTCATTAATGGTTTCCATTTTCCAAGACTTTCACTCAACATTTTCTAGATGAGCAAAATTTTTAGAGCCACTGTCTTAATATTTAGAAGATAATATAAGTATGCATAATACCTAAGAATCTAGATACATTCAAGGGAACCAGAGTAGAAATAGTTCAGTAAACAAGATCTTCTGCCTGTTCTTGGAAGTTTTTACTTCCTTTAAAGCCCAGCTTTTAAAGGATATCATATGTATATAGTAATTTATATTTGAGTCAATGAACTCCAGGTATCTATAATCTTAAGATATCTGTCAATGTCTATCTGTGAATCAGAGAATGTTTTTGTGATTCATGTTTCCATCACCCTATTCACATTTCCACTCTGCAGCAGTATTTCCCAGTGATCTCATTTCCTCCAGTAATGGGCTACCTGCTGTAGAACTGAACCGTGTACATCAAAGAAGTTACTGAAGAGAAGAAGTCTTTTCAAGGCCATCATCCATGTCTTCTTCCAGAATTTGGCCTAGAGCTTTACTTGTTAGCCATAGAAGGCACTGGAATATTGCTGTAGCTCTGTGGAATGTAGACTCCCTTTTGAACCTGTCACCCTACAGGAAGCCAGAGTTCCAGAGCCAAACAGGAAGTTGAGTCCCCATAAGATAAAATTTTCTACTCATATTTTCATAAAGTGTTGCCACTCAGAGTATGAAAGCCTAACCTTAACTCACAGGCCAAAGTTGGAAGAAAAGTGAGCTTTTTCATTCCCTTAACTGTCAAAGACCGCATCATCTGCCTTAACACTGCATTCCAGGAGTCCTGCCAAAACTCACATTGCACTATCTTTTATGTAAGGGCAAACCTTTAAACACCTTAGCAACTCGGAACAGGCACAAACAAGGAGAATCTAGCAAAAAGTTATAATATGCTGGACTGTGAAAGACTAGTTACAGAGTTGTAGATACTAAAAATCTCCCTTCTGAACTCTAGGTTCCTGTTTCCATGGTGATTTAACACATAGTACAGACCTCCGTTTCATATACCATAAACAGTAAGACACATAGATTAACAAAGCAGAGGAATTTCAATAATTTCAAGTTCTTTAGAGAGACGTAGCCTGTTTCCTGAGCCTATTTTTATCCATAGTTGGTGTGTATTTGGGAGATAAATCATAATACACTTTGTATTTTATCTTTCACTGTGAGCTTAATGGTGGATAATACATGAGATTTATGTAGCCTAACAGCATTATTGTCCCTTACCCACTAGTATTTTCTTAGCTGCAATCTTCTACTTCTAATTAATTGTCCTTGTTTAGGTGATGTTGGGGCACTCAGATGAAATGTAACAGGCAAGAAGGACCATGTTTCCAATAATCTCCCATTCATAAACACAAATGGAGATTATTTCATTCTACCTTGAAGCTTGTTCAAGTTCCATATTCTTCGACGTGCATTTTCATAGAAGATACGAATTTGATGTTTGAAAATGCCCCATAAAATATTTCTGATGTTCCACAAACATGTTTGTGAAAAGATAACACATGTTCTTCAGTACACTAATGAAAGAGCTAGCATGGACATTGTGTTTGCCATTTTTGCTCATCAAAATGTCTCTCAATTTCATGTTCTCTTTGTGCTAAATCACAACATGCCAACTATTTAACTCTAGTTTATAGCAGTGATCCTGAGGTGATCCCATCCTGTAAGACTCTGTGGTTTCTCTCTGGTAAATTTGACTAGTGTCTTCTTTCATTCCTCATAGCACATGTTTTTAAAAGACATTCATTTTAAAGTAAGACTACATAAATAATACATAGTTAATAATTTCACACTTTACCCTACTACAATAAGAATACCTTCTAAGTGATTGGGAACTGGGACTTCTTACTACAGGTCTAGTGACTATGTGTGTATACATTATTTGTGTGTAATTTGGGAATTACAAGTTTTTAAGAAAACAGTAAATAATAGTAAAACAGTGTGAAAATAATTTAACTTCCTTTTAATGATTGAGAAGAAATACCAATATCTTTTTGTCTTTACAGATATATATAACCATTGGGCTTCATTATAGAAGTAGAAAAATGACCAAAGACCCCCTTGATAGTTTAGAATTGGTTGCTTTATAACTCATTAATATGATAATATGTCATCATAATAGTAATAATATGATAAATATATATTTATCAACTTTTTAAAACTTTAACTTCAATATTTACTTAAAGATAAAAAATAGCCCCTGGGTGGCTTGGTCGGTGGAGTGGCAGCTCATGATCTTGGGGTGTGGGCTTGAGCCCCACATTGGGTGTAGGGATTACTTAAAAATTAAAAATTCTTTAACAAAATAAAATTTAGACCCTGTTCTCTAGATAAGTCAGTTATTTAAATCTTCAAGTTGGATTTAGAGGACATGGGAATTTAATATTTTAGTGTTCTAGCTACCATCTCACTATCCTTTTTCCATATTCTATTTTTTTGAGGTGTTGCATTTAAAAGTATAAGAAACGGGTTCCTGGGTGGCTCAGTTAAGCATCCAACTCTTGATTGTGGCTCAGGTCATGATCTCAGAGTTGTGGGATCGAGCCCCACATAGGACTGTATCCAGCAGGGAGTCTGCTTAAGATTCCCTCTCTCCCTCCCTCTGCTCCTCTCTCTCAAATAAATAAATCTTTAAAAGTATAAGAAACAGATACTAATATTTAAAGAGGGTACATGGTTGTATTACTTTCAGGGTAATTTTGTTTATTTCGTTTGGTTTTGTGTTTTTTTGAGATACTAGTTCTGTTAATTAGGATGACCAGTATGGAATCCTGTACCTCACAATTTGTGCTTGCTCTGTTTAAGATTATTTATTTTAAATAGCTTTTCTCAAAGAAGAGTTTAAATGAGCACAATTGTTTGTCACATGATTTGGGGGAAAATGTTCTACTGGATGAGGAGACACAGTTGCTGAGGTACAGATTTTTAGGTTGCCTCTTTCTCTTTTCCTATTTAAATACCAGTTCCTAATAGTTTAAAAAAAAAAAAAGGCATACAGGGAACTCTAATGGGTTTTGGTTTCCATGGTGATAAGTTTTCAGCTCCTGACGCTGCATGCCACCTAGTGTTTCCAAGCCAAAAGCTTTGATGTATTGGTGTCCCACGTTTTATCTTGTACTAAAGCTGAAGCTAAGAGCTATCTAAACCTCTTTTTCTTTTAAAAAATGGTACATTTTCCACATATGAGGAGTCTTGGAGCTCCCACAAGGGTGCTTCTGCATCTACAGATGGTTGCCATTTCACGTTCGATGTGTCAGAGCTCTACTTTGGATGAAGCCACAGTGGACTGGGGCACAGCCCTGCTGTCCAGCCGTCCCTTGTGTCTCCATTCCCTGGCACACCAATTCCGTGTAAAACTCTTATAGCCTGGCAAACTATGTATTTTCCTTAGTCCTTCATAGCATTCGACCCAGAAGTGCTACATAAAACTATATAGAACCCTAGAAACTCATAACAGAAGACTTACAAATGAAGCGGATCTCTTCCCAGGATTATCTGCCTGACAGAGCCTCAGATCAGGTTTCAGTGTGTATCAGGGAAACCATATACAGTCTGTAATCTTTATAGAAATTCCAAACTTAAGAATTCCGAACTGTCACAGAACTCTACCACCTAGAAGTGTGCTGTCAAATAATAAATCAGGAGACAGGTTGTTAAAAACCTATATTAAGAATGTCAGCGAATCTTTCTGGAGGCTAGGAAACAAAACCTTGGATTGAATTCGGCGTCAGACTAAAGGTTTAGAATGCAGTGGGGCTCCCAGCTCTCCTATAAAACTTGTATTCACTTTTCAGACTAGCTTGATCAGCAATGCCTGGAAGTTTTACTTTGCTTTACATAGATAAACTTTATTGAACATAATAAAGCCACAGCACAGTGCCAGGTGTGAATCAGCACTCAATAAAGAGAATCTGCTCTTCTTACTGGGAATTTGTTCGACAAATATTTACCGATCACCTGTGGAGTACAACGTACATATCCTAGGCACTGAGGAAGTAACATAAACAGACCAGATGAAAGTCCCTGCTCACACTGAGGTTATACCCTAATGGCAAGAGTTTAAGTGTGGTAAAGAAGGGGCAAGGTTTAATTTCAATAGGAGATTTTTCCTAAGTTCCCTTCCCCAAGGTGCTCCCTGTGTCTCACACACATACACACTTGTCTTTTCCCATATCTGCATTCTTAGGGCCTTAGTAAGTAGTTAAAGGAAGAAAGTCAGAAAGGAAAGAGAAATGAAAACACTGAAATCCTTAGGATTGTATCTTGGACTCAAAATGTGATACAGACTTTGTGTAATCTTTGAAGAGATCATGAAGCAGCATTCTTGAAAAAAAAATTAGCAACCTGAGGGTTAAATTTGAGGAAAGAGACTTCTGAAGATAATCAGAACATGGGTAAATATATTTTGAAGAAATAGAGAAAAGAAGTCACATTTGAATGGAAATGGGGAAAGGCAGTGTGATTTACACCACCTCAATTTACAGCGTACAAAACAGACGTCAGAGAGAGGGAAGGGGATAAATCGTTTGGTTTTTTTTTTGTTTGTTTGTTTGTTTGTTTTTTTAAAGATTTTATTTCTTTATTTGACACAGAGAGAGAGAGATCACAAGTAGGCAGAGAGGGAGAGAGAGGGGGGAGCAGGCTCCCTGCCGAGCAGAGAGCCCGATATGGGCCTCGATCCCAGGACCCTGAGATCATGACCTGAGCCAAAAGCAGAGGCTTTAACCCACTGAGCCACCCAGGCGCCCAATCGTTTGGTTTTTAAGATCAAGATGGCAAAATGATACAGTTGAAAGTAAAATAAGATAGTGGGAGTGACAGATTCGGTGTGAGGAAACAAGGATCAGGTTTAGACTTGTCTATATTGATTCAGAAAAAGACTAAAAAGAGTAAGGTAAGCAAGTGGATAAAAAATTTAAATTTCCATCATTTGTAACTCTGAAAACACCATATAGAGTTTCATTGATTTTAGATAACATGAAATAAAACAAAAGCCTAGCTCTGCCTTCAGAGGTTTCATTACCAAGCTCAATAATATAAACACCATGCAAGTTTTTATTTCAAACGTTTGGAGGTATGGAGGATCTTTTATTAAACACATGGCTGCCATTCCTACCCAGAGTCTTCCTCTTGGAGGAAGTCACCTGAGAGGTGAGTTTTCCAAGGAGAAACAAGGTCAGCTTTCAGATTTTAATTTCCTATAATATATAAGTTAACTTGGAGTGGTAATTAGGATGAAAAATTGTCATAAAATTTAGAAAAATATGTTAATAAAATGAGTATATGGAACACGTTCATATAGAAAAGAGTCTGTGCAGTTTACAATGAAAATGGTATAGTATTAACATATGGATTATAAGAAGTTACAAATATCTAAACCTTTGTAACAAGTTTTAATGTAATACTGACATTAGATTTAGCTTATTAAACTTATCTTCTTACAGATGTGCCAAATACTGGTGTAAACAAACCTAGAATTTCTGACGCTGTCCACCCCAACAACTATCTCATCAGGACAGAGCCAGAACAGGGGACCCTCTATTCACCAGAACAGACATCTCTTCATGAAAGTGAGGGTCTGTTGTATTATCTTTTAAGTATCGGATTTGCTTTTAATTTGTGCTATTTGAAAATGAGCATCAGAAGTGTAAAATAAACATATTTCCTGCTGATTTCATTCCTGCAGGATCATTGGGTAACTCAAGAAGTTCAACACAAATGAATTCTTATTCTGACAGTGGATACCAGGAAGCAGGGAGTTTCCACAACAGCCAGAATTTGAGTAAAGCAGAAAACAGACCGCAGCATTCATTCATAGGATCAACTAATAACCATTTGGTGAGGAATTCAAGAGCTGAAGGACAAACACTGGTTCAGGTAAGCCAAGCACATCAAGATCCTTGTGAAGAAATACCCTCCTAACTGAGTATCTATTGTAAGTATTCTGTGTTAGATGTAAAATCAATATGTACAATTTTGATCTTATAGAATGGACAAAGTAGTAAAATCATTTTAATACTACTCAGGTCTATAATATAAAAAAAAACTTGTAGGAATTATTTATTACTTCGTATTAATGAATTCTGAAAATTCCAGATACAGGAGAGTAATGCTTTTAGAAGAAGCAAGTTTGGCATGAGAGGAAGAGTCCAGAGCAGGAGTGTGAGAAAACTGGGTGGAATGTTGTAGTCCCTCTAGGGGTCGTGTGTTCCTGAAAATACTAGAGCTACAATATGTTCTAGAGAGTCTTAGAGGGTAGCACACTATTCTCACACCTGAGTAAAACGTGACTGGCCTGTTCCAACCAAAGTTTTTTGCTTTCACCTTTGGAATTGTTCCCTGAAATCACAATTCTTTGTTAGAGTATAGAAACTCTTGCCTATGGAAAGTTACCATATACAAGTATAGCCATTCTGTTAAGTTAGGATTTTCTAACTTCTTGGTCAAAAAAATAAGATGGCCTGTGTATGTACTTACAAAAACTCCTTCGCTCCTCACTCACTGCCACTTTCTTTGTTCACATCAGTCCACTAGCATGGGCCAGAATTAGTGGAAGCAGTAGGATCCTGAGTGACAGTAACCAGTGAGGATAACAATCTGTCTAAGACCCCAGTGATTTCTCTGGAGCTGAAAAATGGCAAGATCATCCAAGAAGTTAGGCAGCCACTAATCCTCCCATGATGTAATAGAGGAAGCCCTGCAGGTGACACCGAAGTGGACCAGGCTTCCCATGCTGAAGGAGAAACACGAGAGGGCTTTGGCACTTTGGCTCAACAATTTAGAAGAAATGTTTTAGTAATGAGGAACATTTCTATATTAAAACAAACAAAAATATGGTGCATGAATTTTTTTTCTTATCTAATCATCATGTTCCTAAATGTTCCTTAAAATGCATGCATTTTTTTTTTTTTTTAAAGATTTTATTTATTCATTTGACACAGAGAGAGAGATTACAAGTAGGCAGAGAGGCAGGCAGAGAGAGAGGAGAGAGGAGGAAGCAGGCTCCCTGCTGAGCAGAGAGCCCGATGTGGGCCTCGATCCCAGGACCCTGGGATCATGACCTGAGCCGAAGGCAGCGGTTAAAACCGCTGAGCCACCCAGGCGCCCAAAATGCATGCATTTTTAAGCCAAGCTGTATGCCCAGTCCTTAGATTATACATTTATTCCTTTGCTGGTAGGGATGCTTTGATGGGAAAGTTTGAGCAGCTTTGGACTAAGTGCTTAGAGGAGTTTATCTGCTTAGGTGAATTTTTATGTCAGCTGCTTTGAAGTCACACTTTAGAATAGTAATTATCTTAACTATAGAAATTTGTTGTTTCCCCCCACAAAAGTGGGCATGTTGCCTCTTTTTTCTCAATTTACAGTAAGTTGATTTTGTTCCTAGCGCTGAAGAATTAGGTTGCAAGGGGGGGTTCTCTAAAGTCTCTTGATTTGCATGTAGTCTGGGCAACACATTTCTAGCTCTTGGACCAAGTATCCCATTTTGGTAGGAAACCGCTCATATGTGAGATCTTCTTTACTTATTTTTAACACTATTTCTAAACCCCAGGCACAGATTTTAACTTTCCAACTGTCTACTCATTTGCAAACTCCCTCTTTCTTGCCTTGTTGTTTTATTTACAGTCACTTTCCCACCCCAGATCTTCTCCCCGTGGCTGTTGCCTTCTCAGAATTGTTGAGTTTGAGCACACATAGGCCTTAGAGCAGGTGTTTCGCTAGTCCACTTGCTTGTCTTCATAAGACAGAGCATTCTTTTTCTTAATGACATCTAAGAGTGTGCAAAGTCCTTGCCTTATTCCGGTTTGTCCTCTTAGTTCCCCAACTAAAAGTGAGAGGGGGTTGGTGGGAACTGTCCTCCAGCAGCATGGTGTTGGGCTTGTAGCTCAGTGCCCTACTCTCAGATCCTAGGCCTGTTCCTGTCAGGCCAGTGCCCCAGTCCAGCCACCATCCTTCAGTGTGCTGCATCAAGGAAGGCCTCTGAGACCTAGTGTTTGCAGGAGTCTCCAGATTCATAGAAGGACTAGCCGTGGCAGAAATGTTCTTCATTTCCCATTCTGGTCTTTTCCAGCTGGCTAGCCAAGAACCCACCAGAGACTTTGAGCATTCTTCCTGCTGCAGCAGAGTTTGGGGTACTTTTTTGCATCTCTTTAAATCCACCAGCTAAAGATAAGAGCTCATAGATCAAAGGAGGTAGAAAGAAATGGCCAAATGACCAGGAGCAACACTTGAGCCAAAAGAAGAGAGAAATTTGGCTGGAGCACCTGTACAACCAAGCTGTCCCTTGATAATAGATTCACAGAAGATAACTATGGACCCTAGGCCCTATCCAAACATTCATTTATTCCACATTGAGAGAACACATTCCTTTTGTTAATGGGGCCAGTCCATAAAGATGAATAAATTATACCATCCTCTAGGTACATTTAGATTGATGCATTCAAATTTTGTTATATTCTGTTTTGTTTTACGTAAATGCATTACCTTGGCCAAAGTTTGACTCACAGGGCACAAAAAAGTAGATTATTCCAGTGACCCTTTACACTTGCAATACAGCATTCTTTTTATTGTAGTATAATTAACATAGTGTTATATTAGTTTTAGGTATACCATATAGCAATTCAACATTTCTGTGTATTACTCAGTGCTCACCACTGTAAGCGTTTTCTTAATTCCCTTTATCTGATCATTTCACCCATCCCCCCACCTGCCTCCCCTCTGGGAACCACCAGTTTCTTCTCAGTATTAGAAGTCGTGGAGGGTAGGGAGGGAAAAATAATGTCTCTTTCTTTCTTTGTTCCTTCATTTGTTTCTTCAGTTCCGCATGAGTGAAATCATATGGTATTTGTCTTTCTGTCTTATTTCACTTAGCATTGAATACAACATCTTACCTGTTATGAAAAGTGCAGAGGCAAGAGGGTAAAATGTATAAAGATGAAAGAAAAAGGAATATTAAGTATCCTTCAGATCTCTCTTTACTGGTTGATTTTAGTATTCTGAAGGGGAAAAGGTAGAGGTTGAACTACCAAGAAAAGGTAGACCAAGTATAGCACAATAAGGAAGAATACCCAGCTCTAAAGCATAAAGAGGGAAAAAACAGTGAACTCACGTTCTTTAGTGAGCTGTATGCATTTTGTTTCTGTAATGACAGTGGACACAAAACCCTGGATAAACCCATTCTCTTTTCTTCCCCCTTTTATCAGCCATCAGTAGCCAATCGGGCCATGAGAAGAGTTAGTTCAGTTCCATCTAGAGCACAGTCTCCTTCTTATGTTATCAGCACAGGCGTGTCTCCTTCAAGGGGGTCACTGAGAACTTCTCTGGGTAGTGGATTTGGCTCTCCTTCAGTGACCGACTCCCGACCACTGAACCCCAGTGCATATTCCTCTACCACGTTACCTGCTCAGCGGGCAGCCTCTCCATACTCCACACAGAGACCCGCCTCCCCAACAGCTGTACGTCGGATTGGGTCAGTCACCTCCCGGCAGACCTCCAATCCCAACGGACCAACCCCTCAGTACCAAACTACCGCCAGAGTAGGGTCCCCGCTGACCCTGATGGATGCACAGACTCGAGTAGCTTCCCCATCCCAAGGCCAGGTGGGGTCGTCGTCCCCCAAACGCTCAGGGATGACCGCCGTACCACAACATCTGGGACCTTCACTGCAAAGGACTGTTCACGACATGGAACAATTTGGACAGCAGCAGTATGAAATTTACGAAAGAATGGTTCCACCTCGGCCAGACAGCCTGACAGGTGAGTGCAAGTTGACAGCGCTACATAAAGCCCGGGGAGGAAGCCTTCTGTGCAGTCGTGCAGTCGGCGCTGAAACAGAGCATGAGAAAATGGGAAAAGCTCATCTTTTTATCTCAGAGTTTACATTGCTGACGTCAGGCTGACTTCTTTCAGGCTCTGTTCTTAATGCATGAAACTATACATTTCTGTCAACCAGAAATCTTTTCACAAGGAATACATTCTTCCCCCTCCCAATATTAGGATATGAAAAATACCTTTTAGTATTTTAGAAGCACTGGTTGGAATTGTAAGCTGTTTGTTGGATTTTGGTTTTGGTTTTATTTTTTAATGAAAGAGTTTTCATCAGCTAAACTTACCCTATCCAAACCCCTAAGTTATGTTAAAAGATAGTATCAGAATAGCTAGAATATTTAGGTTTTTTTTTTTTAAAGAAATGCTTTAATGGTATGGAATATGGATTTTCTCACCTACTGCCTTGATTTTAGCTTCCCAATGGGAAATTCACAAAGCTCTTATGATTACCTTCAAATGCCACTCGGATTAAATCAGAAAGACACCAGCAAGGTGCCTGATATTACAGCCATGTCCTTCTGGGTATTTTCATGGAGGGTTTCCCACATAATGTATAGACATTGTTCTTTTTATCAAAATGAAATTTATCTTAGTGTTTTAAATTACGTATTTAAAGTAACATATATACACAATGGGAAAAAAATTAAAAAAAAGTACGCAAAGTGAAAATCTCAAGCTCCTCTACTCTCACCCAGTCCCACCCATCTGTGTATGTGTCTGTGTTCACATGTATAAGTATATATATTACATACAAATGTGCACACACTGTTTTTTATACTGATGAGAATTCTATTATCTATTTATATACCTTATACATCTATGAATATGTGTAATACATGTATCTTCTTTTTTTAATATGTCTGAGAGCTCCATTCTGTCAATAGATGCCTAGGACCCCAATTTTTATAGATGTATTATAATTTATTTAATCTATTACTTATTAATGGACATTTAGGTGGTTTTTTTCACTTTAGATGTTAGAGACAATGCAATATATATTGTTAGCCCTATATTGTTTTTGCATATTTTGCACATAGATACTAGGATAACTATGAGATCCATTTCTTCAAGTAAAATTGCTGAGTCAAAAAAATGTGCTTATTTGTTCTTAAAGAAATACTGTCATACTTCTGCATTCCAGAAAAGTTGCACAGATTTCTATTTCCACCAATAGTTTTGAGTGTATCTATCCTCCTCACCTTCACTAGCACATATTCCAGTGCTGTATCTTGGCCAGTGGGGCAGGTTAAAAGCTGCATCTCATTGTTTTAAATGCCCTTTATTGAGCTGTGACTGAGATTAAAGATCATATGTGTTTATCAGCCATTTTACGTCTTTTCTGCAAAACACAAGTTTAGGATTTTTGTCTGTTTGTAAAACTTGTAAAAGCTTTTTATACTTGAAGTAAATTAGCTTCTTGTAATATATTTTTTTTCCATTTTGTAACATATCTTTTGACTTTGTTTTTGGTATTTCTTACCCAAGTTTTTAAATATTTTGTGTAGTAAAATCAGTGTCTTTTCCTTTTGGCTTTTGAGAAAGGTAAAGCCTTTTTGAGATTTTTCTAATTGAATAATTTTGCATGAAGAATTAATATTGAACTAGAATTTGAGCTCAGAGAAAGTCCTAGTGGAGAAACCACCTCTTTTTCATTCAGTCATCAGAGGAGAGTGCTTGGCTTAGATATTTTCTAGCGTGCCTCTGAAAGTCTGCGGCAAAGTGAGGTAGGAATCATTTATGAAATACTGTCTCCCAAGGAAACCTTGAAAGATAAATAGTTCTGAGGATTTCTGTATTCCCCCCTGTGTATGTATAGAATAGCTATGCAGAAATCTATGTTTGCAATAAAGTGAAGTAGAAACCAGGAAAGGAAGTGAGCACATAAATTACTGTCTGTTTTTAACCCTGAGACGGATGATCTCCTTTGGTTTAAAAAGCCTGCCTTCTGGCATTGCAGGTGAAATTAGACTTTGTTTCAGGGGGCGGGGCGCGGTGGGTGGAAAAGCAGACCTAGCCTATCACAGATTTTTTTTTCCCCTAGTCTACTGCAGTCTTCAAAAGAACCAAAGGGTCTCCTTATATAAAGGGTCTAGGGAAGCTTTGCTTCTCATCATCTACCTGCCTACTTATTCTGAATGTGGATCCTATTTTGTGAATTCCTTTCTTTTATTCTTACTTCAGAAAGTCTTTTACTTGTCACGATATTTACTATGGTTCTTGATTTCAAAGGATTAATAACCTTCTAATTGATAAGCCTGAAGCAATATTTTGTAGTAGATTCAAACACTTGGATATTTGGTGATCATAATTTCAGTGATGATGCAATATGTGTATAAATTACTTTCTACAACAGAAAAATATGCCTGCCCTAAAATACTCCTTTCGGTAAAATCACAGCATGTCAGGAAAAGTCTTGAATGTAAAGAATACTATTTGGGAGTTAAATTTGTATTTATTTCTAGTGTCTTAAATATAAAGATTTCAATTCACAGGGAATATGTCATTGTAATAGGTAAAGAGTATGTGTTTGTGGAATTGCAAATAGAAACTATTGTGTAGGTAAATAATTATGGAAGATCAGTGTTTTTCATTAGTAGGAGGGGGAGAAAAGACTATTAAAAATTAATTTGTGTGAATACTTCTGGAAAAATTATTTCTAATAACAATTATAGAAGATAATTACTTGTCTTGAATTTAAAAGATACTAAGTTTGGGTGGACTTTCTACACATAATCATTTTACTTATTCTATAGAGGCTATGTAATTTTTTTGATTTTTTAAATGTAAATCTATAAGTGCATGAGTAGGTGAGCAAAAATTTGCATGCATGAGTAGGTGAACAAAAATAGTATGTTATGTTATTCACAAAGATTTCTAAAATCAAAAAGTACTATATTTCACTCTAATACTGAGGCTTTTATTTCCCATTATAGTCTGTCACATTTAGTAATTTCATCTCACTAAATAATCTTATAACAAGTAAATATTTCCTGGATGCTTTTTAGAGTTATCAACAAGCTCATTTTGTTACCTTTCCCATGAAATTATTGTAAATCTGTACAAATATTTATAGATCATATCATACTGCATGGTTTCCAGTGAAGAACCTAGCCAGATCCTGGCACAGGGACACTGTAACATTCTAAGAATGCTGCAGAACGCTTTGGTCTTATTTCATGTGACTGTGGAAGGTGGTGGGGGCATGGCAGCTCAGCCAACTTTAGGCTTATCCAGCGCTCGGCTGGTGGTGCCCAAGTGTTGAGTGATCTGCAGAATCCCACAGCAAATCACAAGTATTTGTGGCTCTACTGTGTGTTAAAATAGCACCTTTTGTTGAAAAGATAACCAAGGACCATGTCCATTTACCTACCCTCTTTATATCACCATTGACAAATACAATGCCTCTGCCTTTATTCAAACTACTCATGGGTTCCATAAAGAAATGGGGTGTTCCTTTGCTAAGAGGAATGAGAAATCTGCAAGTGAATAAAAAGCTGAAATCCCCAAATGAGAACTTTACAGTAAGGATCATAATATCATCTTTAGCGTTATATTGGCTTCCATGTCCCCCTGGTGGGCTGACCTGGCCCTTTAATTCATTGAGGGCTCTGCCAAGTTCAAGATTTCTCACACCATGTCTCCCCGAGCCTTGAGGATTAGCTGTGTCTAGTGTTGGGTGTTTCCTCTCAGCCCTACCAGGAAGCAGTTCTCTGATGTGGACGAATCACATTTTTGGGGGGGCTCTCAGTTTTCTTGGTTTCGAAATGTGGTTTGGCCAGACCATCTCCTAGTTTTATGATTATTTAAGCCTATGATCTTCATTTTAGCAAGTGGAGAGCCAGTAGCTAAAACCCATATTGGTTCATTTAGTTTCTTTCCATGTCACATTGCTTTCCAGGGTTGGTAACAATCATTCATCTCAGAAGCTCTGCAAATTAGAAACTCTCTTGCCACTCCTCAGTAAGCAACAGTATCACTCACATTCAGGCCCATTTGCTTTTAGTTCTGATATGATTAACAGAGCTAATAGGAGGTGAATGATCCTATCTTTTTGTAGTTAGTTACTGCGTTATTTGCAATCTTTTAAAAAGCAAGTAAGTGCTGACTTCAGATATGTTTATGCTCTCTCTTGCTCATATTTGAAATGTAACCTTAGTATTCTTACCAAGTGACAGACTTTACTTCCTAATAATGGCAAATCACAAACTTCGGGGCATTATAATATTGAATGTACTAATTTACTTTCTTTAAAAAAATAAAATGTTTGGGTTTGAACTACTTTTTTTTATCACAAGTCCCATTTAAAAAATGTTGACCTTCTAGTTATTAGCAATTTGAGTGAAAGAATATTTCAAATGATTTAATACTGATGTACTAACTTTGTACTTTTCCTTTGCACTAGAAGGAAGGTAAACAAGAAGCTGGCATGTGGGTTCCTGCAAAAACAACTGTTTAAAAAAAAAATACAGTAACAACAAGTAGTAATAATACCTCGTAATACTTAACAAATGTTACTAGTTCACTGATAAGATTCTAAACTTTGTAACATAAAATTTTATGTTTTCCTGTAAAAATCATGGGTGAATTGAGAGGCATATTTCAAAAGTACTCTTGAACATCAGCCTTTACTAAGCACTAGTATGTAGACATTGTCTTAGATGTTGAGATTTAAGAGGTGTGGGACATGGTGGGCCCTGCCCCCAAAGAGCTGGTAGTCCAGTTCAGTGGAGCAGCAAAGAGAATGGCATGAACCTCTGTTCTTATGTTTTAACAGTGAAGATTAGAACAGTAGAAGAGGGCATTGTCTTCTTGGTCACCATGATAAAATAGCTTACAGTTGGGGGATGAATTTCAGAGTATCAAACTATCTAATAATTTGTTTTTTCTTACAAAATTTACCTTTATCTGGCTGCCAGAGAAAGTTTGCCTCTAAGAATGTATATGGGGTCCTATCATATCTGGCATCCTCCTTTTGTAAAACTCAGTACATTAGGTGTTTAGACTTCACATTTGGTCCTTTGGGAAGGTCCTATTAATTGAGACTTTTAACCTCACCAGTTTTCTTAGTTTCTTAATGATGTAATTTTCCTGCCTCTAGGCTTACGGAGTTCCTATGCTAGTCAGCACAGCCAGCTTGGGCAAGACCTTCGTTCAGCTGTGTCTCCTGACTTGCACATCACTCCTATATATGAGGGGAGGACCTACTACAGCCCAGTGTACCGCAGCCCAAACCACGGGACCGTGGAGCTCCAAGGATCTCAGACAGCACTGTACCGCACAGGCTCAGGTGGGCCTTGACACGGTTTGGCTCATTTCCCAAATGCACAGGCCCAAGAGCAAAAGATGTTTATTGAGATTGGGTGCCCTGTTAGCATGAAATCATGTTGCCCATTTGGTCGTCAGATAAGCAGCTGTGACAGCTGACCAATAAACAGTAAAACAGAAGTTCATGTTGTACCTATTTATAGGTGACATATTTTTTAACTTTAGTTTTATCTAATCAGTGAACATAGTGATTATACTGTTAATTCACGAGTAAGTTTGTAGAGCTATAAATCTTATTCTCCTTGGGTTTAAAACATATCAGATCTAGAAAGGAAAACCTTTGTTGGAATATTCCTTTGTGGTGATTTTTGTTGCCTGGAACTTGTATTTAGAGAAGATCCCTTTATGAGTTATTTACCTGTCTGTAATTTAGCTTGTACACAGTCCAAGTATATTTCGTATTACTCCTTTTTAGATACTCTTTTTTAGATGTCCTCTGAATGTCTAAGTGTAGAACGTGAAATAAATATTCCTTGTGATGGACGCAGTCTGGGACAGAATACAATAACTGCCTTATAAAAATAGGGAGCTAATGCATCACACCCTTACACCCCCACGCTTACAATTTATGCCACACCGTAGTGGCTGATAGAGCAGAAGCTATAGCCCATGGCCACGTGAGCTGCCAGATTGTGCTGCAGGTCTGGCTCATAGAATCCCA
Source organism: Ailurus styani (assembly GCA_002007465.1). NCBI lineage: Eukaryota > Metazoa > Chordata > Mammalia > Carnivora > Ailuridae > Ailurus > Ailurus styani. The sequence continues at coordinate 1,632,206 of LNAC01000104.1, read as the reverse complement.
AGAGGCCCCTTCTTTCTTTCTTTCCCTTCCTTCCTTCCTTCCTTCCTTCCTTTCTTTCTTTTTTTTTTTTTTAAAGAGCTAGTACAGAGCACCTGGGTGGCTCAGTTGGTTGAGCATCCCACTCTTGGTTTCAACTCAGGTCATCTCAGGGTTGTGGGGTCGAGCCCCGCGTCAGACTCCGTCATCAGCGCAGAGTCTGCTGCAGGTTATCTCCCTCTCCTCCTCCCCCTGCTTGTGCTCCCTCTGCCTCTCTCTTTATTCTCTAAAATAAATACATAAAATCTTTAAAAAGCAAAAGAGGTAGGACAGATTTATTAACATGCCCACAGTGACAACCCCATAAAGACATAGCTCTAGGAGGCATACCTCCCACAACACCAGGAGGGAGGGGACTGACTGTATCTGAACAGATTCTTTGCCAAACACTGACAGTTTGGTCTGCTGCAGGATTTTTCTTCCAGTAAAATGTACCAATTTTTAATAGTTATTAGTGAAGAAATATTGCACTTGTTATGTTCTGTAAATTGAGGATTTTTTTAAAGATCTGATTGCTTTATTAAATGATTGGTGATTCAGGATCCTATGAAGCAAGTAGAAGGGAACTCCCAAGGAATTTCTTTCATAGGATTAAGAAAGAAAAAATGTCACTAAAATCATTTAATTGTGGGAAGAATACGTCTGCAATCGTTGCAGAGCTACCTTCTCCAATAATTAAGAAAGAACTATTACATACAGTATACAGTACCTTTAGCATAGCATCATGCAAAAATTTAGGGGAGTAGCTATAGAAGAATTTGCTATATCAGTCTTCCTTCTTATGAAGTAAATTTTCCAGTACTATTAAAATCCAAAGGTCTATAAATAAAATGTATATCAAAATAAGTAACTTGTGTATGCTTCGTGTTCCAAGTTTGACCTCGATTATCTACAGACTTGAATAATTGTTTTTTCTTGCTAAAATTGAATTATGGCATTTTGTCATTTATTTCTCAAATTAGTTCAATTCTTTTCTTGTATTTCCCTTGCACTTTTGTTACTAAGTCTTAATAAACTTAGTAAGATCAATCATGTAAGCAGATTTATTGGATTTTTTTTGCTCTTTTCTGCTAATAAAATTGACATATTGTTTGTGTATATTAAAAACCTAAGTGCCTTTTTAGCACTAATAAGATAGATTAGTAAAATCTAAATTGGTAATATTGATAAAAATCTATAAGGCATTTTATGTTATTGTTAAAAACTATAATCCTTCTTAAAAATAGTTTTACTTTGAAAAGTATCACCTCATGGAGAATGTACTAATCATTGTAAAAATGTTGACTTTCTAGTAGGTGTTGGAAATCTGCAAAGGACATCCAGCCAACGAAGCACCCTTACATACCAAAGAAATAATTATGCTCTGAACACAACAGCTACCTACGCGGAGCCCTACAGGCCAATACAGTACCGAGTGCAAGAGTGCAATTATAACAGGCTTCAGCACGCAACGCCAGCTGATGATGGCACCACGAGATCGCCATCAATAGACAGCATTCAGAAAGACCCCAGGCAAGTGCTGGTTAGGAGTCTCCAGAATGCTACACTATCACGGGCATCAACGGTCCCTTCATTCTGGCTTTTGTTCAAGTTGCCAAGTCTGTTACAGTATCAGTTAACTCCTTATCTCTAGTATTTCCAGTTGTATCTTAGCACTGTCATTCACTGAGATTAATTTCATTTTAAAGATCGATTCCTTCTTTCAATGCCTTTATAATAAGTTGGAGAATGCACAGGTCTGCATGAATATCTGTGGCATTCATCACTGACATACTTCAGCAAGACAGCTCCCTGGGATAGCCTCTTAGTCTGAATTATATGAAAGATCTTAAGGGATCATTTTACCCCTTTTCCTTTATCCTGACTGACTCTTTATAGATGAGGGCTTCAGAAAAAATGTATGGTGTTTTGTTTTCTTTTGTTTTGTTTTGACACAAAGAGATTACAAGTAGGCAGAGGGGCAGGCAGAGAGAGAGGAGGAAGCAGGCTCCCTGCTGAGCAGGGAGCCCAGTGTGGGGCTCAATCCCAGGACCCTGAGATCAGGACCTGAGCCGAAGGCAGAGGCTTTAACCCACTGAGCCACCCAGGCGCCCCTGTATGGTGTTTTAAACTGGAAAAGACTGGTGTTGTGTACATTTTGAATCTTATATTGGTCAATACTGTGTTGTGCTTTTATTAACTATTAACTTCTGCCATTTAGGAGAAAATAGTTGACAAGAAATTCTTATATTTCATTAGCAAAAAATGTTTGGCCAATAATACATGTTTCCTCCTTTTAATTTTATTTGGCCATGTGGAAAGCATGTTTTACTAAGGTAAGTAAGAGTCATTTGGTACTTGATTGATTTTGAAAAATAGCCTCATCTGTAATGAAAGCCATTTAAAATAAAAAAGATATTTAGAAACTGAAAGAGAATTTTAATTTCTGCTAAATTTTGAGCAGCTTAGGTATTATATGAAGGCATATATGAGCAAGATTTCATTCATTCTTTGCCTACAACTTGTTTTACTGGAAAATTGTTATAATTATCAATTCATTTTTAGCAACCCCTATCAACTTACTCTAATGAATGTGAATTAAATACATGAATGAGATTTTGCTCGTTAAAACAAAGTAAAAGTACTTTTGAGTTTAATGGGAAGCCCACTGCTTCACTAAAACCGTTCCACCTAGTCATTCTTTTGCCTAAAGTTCTTTATAGTTCATACATTCGTTTGGTTCTGCTAGTTCATGTTCTTGCCATTTTAAGGGTTTTTAAATAATTTGTCTTTTAATACCTCCAATATAATTAAGTCAAAAATACTTTTGTATGATTTCATTTTTTAAAAACCTCAAAATGACAAAATACTAAGACACCCTAATAGATGCAGATATTCCCAAAAGGGTTTAAATTATAGGCAATTTAGACCATACCTCGGCTGAACCTGCAGAGAAAAGAATAGCTATCCAGAGAGACAGTGAAGTGTGATTAGAGCTTTAAGTTTAATACGTGTCCCTGAGGACTTTAGTTTTGACCTCTGATGAGTTGATTCACTATAAATAAGGATTTCATGTATGATAATATACTTCAGCTATTCATAGTATGATAATTTTGCAGTCTAATGCATAAAACTGTTATGGCTAGCTTTGATTATGTGAAACTTCACTGATAATGCATTTTATAAGATGAATAAATGATTATTTTATAATAATAAGTGCATATATTATAGATGAAACTGGAATCCAGGTGAATCTGAAGTTTAAATATTCAAACCAAAATAAAAAACTCATGACAGATTTTAATTTTTAGTTTTGAAAATAGCAAACTTGAAGTAATATTTTTATTCACTTCTAAGCCCACGTTTTTTACCATTAATGCTGCATTATAATTAGCCTGAAAATTTTCTTGTAAAACTGAAGGAGTCATTGATGTTTTCTATATAAATGGAAATCTGTGTTATCTAGTGTAGAAGCAAAATTTATTAATTTAAGTGACACATCTAGAAGGACTAACAAAAGTACCTCCTATGGAAAGTGATAGTGACAGAATAATAGCATTCACAGTGTTCCTTTTGAGCAGGGCCTAATCTGTGCAAAATAATTCCATTCACTATCCCTTTGACCTTTTTATTGTCAAATATTTTACATCTACATCCATAATAAAACCCACAATATAGTCTTATTATTTTTACTGTAAATATTCAATTATCTTTTAAAGAAATTAAGAGAAGTAAGAAACCATGATCTTGATACTCACTTCATGTTTACCACATATAGTTCTCTTCCTGTTATGTTCTTACTATAAATTCAGGTTTCCATCTCAACCCATTTCCCTTCAACCTAACCCTTCCTTTAGTCTTTCTTGTGTTGCATGACTGCCAGCAATAAAATCTCTCAGCTCTATCTGAAAATGTTTTTATTTAATTCATTTTTAAAGGATATTTTTGCTAGATATAAAATTCAGGATTGACAGGTATGGGTTTTCCCTTTCAGTTCTTTAAAAAAATGTCATTCATTGTCTTCAGACTTACATTGTTTCTGATGAGAAGTCATCATTCTTATTATATAATATACCTTCTCATTGGCTGCCTGTTTTTATCTTTGACTTTCAGCAATTTTACTGTGACAGGCCTAGGTATGTGGTTATGTTTTTGCTTTTGTTTTTGTTTTACATTTAACCTGTTTGGGATTCACTGAGATTTTTTTGAATGTTGGCTGATAATTTTTACCAAAACTGGGACATTTTTAACCATTACTGCTTTAAATATTTTTTTTCTGCCCCTAAGTCATTCTCCCCTGGAATAAGTTGACATTATCCTATAGGTTGCTAAGGCTTTGTTTGTATTTTAAAATCTTTTTTCTCTGTATTCTTCATATTGGTATTTTTTATTGCTCTGTCTTCATAATTTACTGTCTTTTCTTCTGTAGTCTCCACAATCTGTGCTAAGCCCATCCAGTGAATTTTTTATTTCAGGTACTTGAATTTGGTGGGCTTTTTTATAGTTTCCATGTGTCAGAAGACATTCTTCATCTATTCATTCCCTATATGCATCTTTTCCTTTATTTTTTTGAGCACATCTGTAATGACCATTAGAGTCCTCCTCTGATAATTCCAACATATGGGTTTTCTCTGGGTCTGTTTCTGTTATTTGGGTGTTTTGCTTTTGTTTTCTTTTGTTTTGTTTTTACATCTTTGTGGGTCTCATTTTCCTATTTCCTTTTATGAGGAGCAGTTTTAAATCATATGCTAACTATTGTGGATTACACATTGTAGGGACTCTGGATTTTGTTGTCTCCTATTAGGGTTCTGAGTTTGGTTGTGGCAGATAAGTAAATTACTGACAGATGCTTTTGATCCTGTCAGGATTGGTTTTGTTCTTCTAAGATGGGTCTGTTTCAGGTTTATTTTATTCCTAGTGTATTCCTCTACTCTGTGGCTTAATTTAGTGTGGAGACTAAAATCCTGGAGTGCTCCACGAGGTTTGCTCTCTGACTGGGTTGGAGGTGTCCAGCATCACACAGCATATGCTCAGCTCTGTCCTCCAGCAGCTACTCCACTAACCTGTACATGTGTCATGGACATGTACAGCCCAGCACTTAACTAAGGACTTGTGAGTAATCCTCCTGTGGACTTGTGGTATCTCCTCTGCATTGTCCCCTCCTCTCCAGTACCCTGCCCCACAAATCCAAACCAAATTCTAGTCTCTCCCCCTCCGTTCACTGAATCCATTGCTCTGTTTCATGGACTCAGCTTCCTGTGTCATGATTCAAAAAATGCCTTCGGGCAGAAAGCCAGGGAATATGGTGCTGCTGTAACGATTCCCGTCTCTGAAGGATTACATTCTTGTGTCACCCTTTGTCTGAGATCTAAAAACAGTCCCTTCCTACATTTAGTCTGGTTGTATAGTTGTGTTTTGTGTAAGGGCAAAGTCCAGTACCAGTTATTCTATCATGACTGAAAACAGAAGTGTTTTTGTTTTTGTTTTATTTATTTATTTATTTATTTTTATGTTCACTTAGCCAGCATATAGTACATCATTAGTTTTTGCTGTAGTGTTCAACGATTCATTAGCTGCGTATAACACCCAGTGCTCATCACCACATGTGCTGGGCTTAGGTTTTAATGACACAAATCCTGGCAGCCACTGATGCCATCCAGCCAACTCATGAATTGATAGCAGTCTTTTCAGGGTAAATTTTTGCTGAAAATCAGGGTAGGAATTTATGCCAACCCAGCCTTACTGCCCATCTCTAGCTGGAGCCCCCTTTTGTATTGTCTGGCCCTGATAGTACCCAAGGATACCAGGAAATCTTGACCATATCTGTGCCATTTAAGGAGGAGAAAAATGTGTATTCATAATGATTGTGAGTCATCAAGGAAAGATGAAGTCGCACTCCTTGCACTCTGTTAATTACAACATAGATTTACATAATAGACTTTAGACAGATTTTAACCAGAAATAGTTAACATAGTTAACAGTGCATAAGAGGGAATTTATTTACTATAGAGAGTGACCCTATTTAGAATAGTTCCTTTTTTAGGGCTGACGAATATTAATAAAACATCCATATCAATATTATTTCAAAGTATATAAAATAATTATAATATGCATCATCACAATTTAATCATCGCAGCCAACCTAAGAGGAAGGTAGAGGTGATAGTTTTATTGTTCCTTTTACACAGGTGGGGAAAGTAACACTCCAAATAATTAAGTAGTTTTCAAAATCACATAGTAAATAAAGGACCTGGAACTTCAACATGGGCAATCTAACTGCAAATTCTATGTTTTTTCTGCTGTGTTAGCCTGCTTCTCTTGGCATTTGTGGTATTCTTCATGTTTATTAATGATATCTCATCCAGTCTGTCCCCCAAACCAGAAATTTCACCCTTGGCTTCAGTTTTCTGAAAATGATCTGGCTACTGTGCAAAGAGTGGATGGTGTGAGGGAGTTATATTTGAAGCAGAGAGAGTGTATAGAAGACAGTTAGATGGGCCAGACAAGATGGAGAGAATGGATGGGTCGGGTTTATGTGAAATATTTTAGAGATAGCAAAGCTTGCTGACAGGTTGGATAAGAAGGATTTAGGAAAGAGAAAGTCAAGGATGGCTCTATTTTGTTTTGAGCAAATAGTGGGTAGTCTTCTCGTCACCAGTCTTCTCTGATTCTAGTACATTCTCTACTTGGCCACCAGAGTTATCTTCCTTATAAATGTGACTTTATAAATATTGCCTTCTCTCACTCTTCTGCCTGAAAACCTCTGCCTTCTGATCCTTATGTGTAGGGGCAACATATAGACTACCTGGGTTTCACCCACTGCGGTCACTTAATTACTAATCCCAGTTCCTTGTGTCTGTTAAATATTATTTAATAGTGCCTACCTCATGGGGCAAGTCAAGGTAAATGAGGTAATGCATATAAAGCTCATGACACAGTGCCTGAAGCAGGTAAACTCAATAAATAATCACTCCTATTACTGATATTAAGACTAAACTTTTTAGTTGGGCATATAAGACTCTGTATATGAAACCAATGCTTATATCTGTCTATTGCCTGCTGTGGTGCCTGCAGCATAGGAAGGATTCATTATTCATTTGAATGGGTGTGTCTGTGTGTGCAGGTATAGATTACCCCTTTGTAGTGGATAAGCAAGTGAATGCATGGAGCCTTCCCAGACCAAGAGAGATTCTAGGCCTTTATAAAATGCACAATAGAAGTATCACTAGGTTGCTAATTTAAAGTTTTTTTTAAGTTTATTCAGTATTCATTTTTTTGTAATAGTTCATTCTGTAGTCAAAGTCTACAAATTTGTTGTTTTGTGATCCATTTCTAAGAAGTTGGTCTTCATATGATATAAGTATATATTCACATTTAACAAGGATCCCAAACAGCCAATCAGTTGACATCAGAAAATTCTAACGATGTGATGTTACCTGAAAAGGCAGAATATAAAGGTAAATGAGCTTATTAGTGTGATCGTATGCTCCTTATACAAGGAGTTGTGATAGCATGGGGTTGCTGATATAAATTCTGAAAGCAGACTGCTCTGCTCTTGATGAGCTGAATGACTTTAGGCAAGTTGCTTAGCCTCTCTGTCTCAACCTCCATATCTGTGTAGTTGCAATAAGAATCAATGAATTCATATACATAAAGTGCCCAGAATAAGTAGTCATGAGCTAGTAAGTGCTATTTAATATGATCTAGTTCTTTGAAAAAAGTTCTGTAGACCCCTATGCACATTTGCACACATAATAGAAAAACAAAGACCAGCAGGAAGTGTCGACAGTGTTTTCTTTCTGGGTATAGGATTATTGATTAAGTATTTTTTTTATGATTTTCTATATTTCTATCTTATAATCAAGAGCAAACATAATAATAAGTTTCTTAAAAACCTTCGGGCCCACGTTATTTGTAGCTTCCAGGCTGACACCAGATCTGCCCTATTCCCACCAGCCTTTCTCTCTGCTCAGGCGTGACTTCTCACCTGACTAAAGTGCACTTGTTCACCTGAGCCTCGCACCTGCAAGTTTCTGACATTGGTAGAAAGGCATAAAATTAGAATCGCAGAGGCAAATGAGAATGGAGAAGTTTTTCATATTTGGAACTTCCTTTGTTCTCTTGAATCTCTTTCTGCGCATCCATTTATCGTGATTTCTTTAAGACCAGAAGCATCCAGGCCTCTGCATATGTCAATGGGGGTGGGGGAGGGTTACTTACATTTCTCTATTTTAGGAGTCCTGTAATTTCCAGTTTTGGCCTCAGCCAAGCTTTTTTTCTCCCGACAAGAGCTTCGTCGAGTGCCTCATTAAGGCGTGGTCCTCCCTTTTTTGAAGCCATGTTTTTCTCGCACAGGGAGTTTGCCTGGCGTGACCCCGAGTTGCCTGAAGTCATCCACATGCTGCAGCACCAGTTCCCGTCAGTGCAGGCGAATGCCGCCGCCTACCTGCAGCACCTGTGCTTTGGCGACAACAAAGTGAAAATGGAGGTACAGCCCCCCCAGCGCCGGGCAGGCCCCCGGGAAGCAGTGCCTTTCCGTGGAGCAGTCACGTTTGTGTGCTTTAGAAATTACCTGACGCAGTTCAGAGGCCCTTTCAAAGGGATATTTTGGTATCAGCTACCACTTTACTTCTTAACCATGCATTTCAGTATTTCTCAGGAGAAACCAGGATGGGTATACTTCTTGGAGTGCTCTTAGCATTTTCAAATCGTGTGTCCACCATTAGCTTATTTACAAAACGTGAAGCAAAAATCAACTTAACGTGCATTTTTTAAGTACTTTCCAAAAATCTATTAGATAAAAATTATGTGTGAAACTAGTGAGCTCATGTACTTGACGAGGTTCTGGTCAAGATCTGTTCCAACGTACAATTAAGTCATTACAGAGAGTTTATAACCATTACTGATACTGAACCTATGTGAGTATTTTATTTGAGATTTCAAAGGTTTTTGGCATTTATAGAAATACAGTGAGTCATTGGTTATCAACTAGTGTCCTATGACATACAGATTCTTTCTTTTAACATCTTAGCATTATCCCTCCTGCAACAGCATATGGAACCTAAGTGTTTTTCATCAACCTGCTATGCAAAACAACATACAGGTTACTGAGCTAAAGGGGATAAAGGAAATAGAGCCCAGAAATATTTATGTAATATACTAATTAATTGACAAATGAAAGATTAGGGAGAGTAGTCTAGAGAAACAATTGTGTAAACCAAGTGACTTCAGTCAAAAATCCTTTCCTATATGTTACCTCTGATCCTGCTGACAGCTTTGTTGTGTTCGTATATTTGCTCATTGCCCTCAGAAGTGTAAGCATAATCCCTCTGTGTGTTTAGGAGGTTGGAATAGGATTGTGCTAGCTACACATGGTCATTAATACACCTAGTTCTCCATTCCTTTTTTGAAGCTGAACCCAGGAAAAGAGCTTCATCTTCGAGAGTGTCCTTAATGTTTATAAAAGATGTGTTATTCAGAATAAAAAGCAGCCTTTTGAAATGATCTGGAGTTGTCCATTTCCCATGATCTTTCTGTAACAGACTTTTGTTTGATCACTGATTAATCATATATCACTTAGGCCTGATACCTCATATTTTTCATTCTAGGTGTGTAGGTTAGGGGGAATCAAGCATCTGGTTGACCTTTTGGACCACAGAGTTTTGGAAGTTCAGAAGAATGCTTGTGGTGCCCTCCGAAACCTTGTTTTTGGCAAGTCTACAGATGAAAATAAAATAGCAATGAAGAATGTTGGTGGGATACCTGCCTTGTTGCGACTGTTGAGAAAATCTATTGATGCAGAAGTAAGGGAGCTTGTTACAGGTGGGTAAACAATGTGATCGTGTCCTGGAGGAAATGTTGCAAACCGTCTAGACGATGTCTTTGTATGGCAGCACTGGGAGGAAGTTGGAGATTCTCAGTAGGAGGTGATTGGAGGTGATTATAGGGCATGGCGTTGCCAGTTGGGGCCTTTAAGTGCATTCTTCCAGCAGCCCCACAGTGTGGGATTGATTTGAAGTAGATGCACCTGGCGTCTGGGAGGCCTGTAACCTGGAGGTAATAGCTTGAACTGCATGGGTGATAGAAGGGGTGGGCAGTTGAAGAGGGAACAGTGAGAGAGACATTTCATGGCGAGGGCACAGAGTGGGGAGTGAGAGAACAGGAGCACGTGAGTGATGCTTTGTCTTGAGGGACTGGATGTTGCAGCACTGTCAGCTGGGTTCTTGAGGTCCAGACGAAAGAACAGATGTACAGCAGGGCAAATTAATGACAGCATTATTTATAATAGAGAATTAGGGGGAAATGCTCAGTATTCACTGGCAGGAAAATTGTTCAGTAAAGGGCATTCACAGCAAAACCAAGACAAAAATTAAAACACGTGCATTCGAGCTATCCGTGGCAACACAGATAAACACCCAGAAACACTGGCAGAATGATACGTACAGCATGATACTATTGGTATAAAGTTTCTAATATGCAGGTTGAGTCTATATATTATTTTTTGATATACACACATGCAATAAAGTTAACTTTTTTCATTGGAATGACAGAAGCTAGGTTAGGGATAGTAGCTGCCTCTAGGGAGTGCAGGTAGAGAAAATGGGGTTGAGGGTATCATCCAGCTCTGTTTCTTTAGAAAGAAAAAGAAACCTGAAACAAATAAGACAAAATATTACTTAACAAAACTAGATAGTAGTTACCTGGGTGTTTTATATTTGCTATGCTACTTTTTCATGCTCGAGATATTTAAAATTTTCTAACAACATTTTTAAAAAAATTAATTCCATTTTCCACTAGCTTCCACTATGAAATTAAAGCTGTAGGTTCTGTCAGATATAATTCAGTAACACTTGGGAAGGTAGCAAACCATCATGAATCTAATATTTAAAGGGAATCAGCTTTCTTATAAGGTATTAATATGTTTAAAATCCAGTACTCTGTACTACAAATAATATTGGTATGAAATTTACATAATGAAAGTAGGATACACTTTATGTATAATCCTAAACTCTAGAATGGACTGCCTGCCTTAACGTAGTTTGAATATTAATGTTTCAACACATCTAAATTACATATTGATTTATTAGTACATTCTCTTTTTCAAATGTTTTGGAGGCATCAAACCCTCTCACACCAAAAAATAAATTATTTACACTTACATATGTATGGCATATGTGTTTAAAATGAAAAGTAGTAGTTGGGCGCCTGGGTGGCTCAGTGGGTTAATGCCTCTGCTTTCGGCTCAGGTCGTGATCTCAGGGTCCTGGGATCGAGGCCCGCATCGGGCTCCCTGCTCGGCGGGGAGCCTGCTTCCCCCTCTCTCTCTCTCTGCCTGCCTCTCTGCCTCCTTGTGATCTCTCTCCCTCTGTGAAATAAATAAATAAAATCTTAAAAAATAAATAAATAAAATGAAAAGTAGTAGGACAAACTAAATAGAATTAAGGAAAAAGGAAGAATATAGACATAACCATTCTAGAAGTCAACACAATCACTGTGATTATGCCCCAAAATGAGCATTAAGTTCTCTGTTAGGGAGTTTTAGAGGAGACAGTGTGTTTGCAGCATGTGAGTGCTTTCTTCCCCACCACTGCAACTTCCTGAGGAATTCTCTGAATACTTTCTCCCAGTAACACCTGGGCACCCAGCAAGCCTGTAGACTGACGTATGTGGGCTCCCTGTGAGATCAGTGGTGATCCACAGATATCCTGATGTTAGAAGCACAGCTTCTACTCAGATTTGGTTCTCTTTTGATTAACTAGTCGCAATAAATGTATAGTTTTTTTCTCTTCTGTCATAATTTCTCACGAGAGGATGGGAGGAATAAGTCTTTGCTGGATTTTTTTTTTCTGAGGCTTTATCCTTGGGTGAAGTGGTTACAGTGCCTGTCCTGAGCTAAGCTCAAGGAATTTGTAGGATTTAGTGATAAATAAGAAGCAAGTACATGAAAGTTTGGTGATTTCTTTTTCATTTGAGTGTAAATCTGATTTCTTTGAAGCAGAAAGCCAGACTTTCCTACTAAGAGCTTTCATGTACTCATTCACCTGGTGCGTACTCTAGCTCTGAGTGCTACTTTAGAGGCTTCCCTCCATGTTCCACTATTTCTGTGTGGGTGCACTATTAGCTGCTGAGACCACAAGATGTTTTCAGACATGGGCCCTTGCCTTGAAAGGATATGAGTGTTTATTAATTCAAAAAGGCCTATTCCTCCAATAGATTATATTCCTTCCAATGTAAAACAAGGAACAACCTCTAATTTTTTTTTTTCCAAACAACCGCCAGAAGGTTTTAGGCTTTAAGAAGTATTTTTTGTCCATACTTGTAGGAGAGGGAAAATTAGTAATTACCTTTTAACTCCATACTTTTACTCCTCATAATTTATACCAATAGAAGAGCTAATTGCTTACAAAACGTTCTCAAAAGTCGTCTTTGCTTTGGAATGGGAATGATCAGTTTGTGAACACTTCTCTCAGTTGACTTATATAAAGGAGTTGGACCAGAGGACTTTAGAAGTGAATTTCTAGCTCCGAAATGCTAAGTGTCAGCCTGAGTTTGATTTGTATATAAACATTATCCAGCTAATATGAAACTACAAAGTCATAATATAAATCTAGCATAGTTATGTGTGTGTGGCATGTACGCATGTATTTATAGATCAAGATTTATGAAGACAAGAAAAATTATATGTTCACATTTTTCAGTTCCAGAATTTAGTGGTACCACCTTTAAATGCTATTCAGTAATTTTTTAAAAAATAACTAGTCCCTGATGTGTTTTAAAGCATGACAATATCAAGACATCCTTGTGCTCTTTCATTAACTCTTTCCTCTAGTGAAATACTCATAAGCCATCTTTGAACCATAGAATCACAGAATTGGAAGGGGCCCCAAAATAAATTTTGTCCCATCACCTATCCAATTCATGTATCCCCTGTACAGCTTCCACATAAAGTAGCCGCCCATGGCTTGAGAAGGCAGGAAAGATGGGCCCTCGGGAGCTCATTTGGGCTAGGAACAGCCCTATCGGAGAAGACCAGTCGGCCCTAAATCCAGCATCCCAGACCTCTCCTAACCAGGAAAATGTGCCCCAGTCTGAGCCATTCTCATTAAAGCATGTCTGCTCCAAACATGGGCCACTGGGTGCTATGTGGCCACATCACTCGGCAGGCCCTATGAGCTGCCCATCTCCTGTGAAATCCTCTTTGAAAACAGAACATTATTCTTCCAAACTTCAGTGTTCTGCCAGTGTCTCCACAAATCACTCTGGCCCTGGCCAGCCTTGCACAATGCTTGCCCTTTGCAGGTGTGGTGTAAGAGTTCCTCAGTGGAGATCATAGTCGGAACTTAGGATCATGAAATGTTAAAGCACAATGAACTGCTCTGTGTTCAGAATATTGTATTATCTGAAAAAACTACTATCCCCTTTGAAACTGGGTATTTTATTCTTAATAGTAAATAATTCAACCAGTCAATAATCCAAAGACATATTTTTTTCTGGTCCCCTTTGTTTCAGTTTGGCATTTTAATGTACATAAATGAAGAAATTTCAGCTGTTGTTTTAAAAACATGCCTCACCTTGGGCGCCTGGGTGGCTCAGTGGGTTAAAGCCTCTGCTTTCGGCTCAGGTCATGATCTCAGGGTCCTGGGATCGAGGCCCACATCGGGCTCCCTGCTCAGCGGGGAGCCTGCTTCCCCCTCTCTCTCTGCCTGTCTCTCTGCCTCCTTGTGATCTCTCTCCCTCTGTGAAATAAATAAATAAAATCTTTTAAAAAAATAAATAAATAAATAAAAATAAAAACATGCCTCACCTTTGCTTGAAATATAATAATTGCCCAGCACCTGCATTTTGGGCCACATCTTTATTTGCAAGGAAAAATGGTTTTTGCAAGGTGTATTTTCTCAAGACAGTATGGCTGTTACTGTTAATTAAAATGATCCTCTAATAATGTAACAGGATTCTTGTGTTTTCTTCATTGTGTTGAAAACTTTCCAGGCTGAAACCTAATGCGCTTTTCTTTTAGTAATTGCTAATCTATATGGGTGCTTGGGGTGGGTTTTTTGGTTTTTTGGGGTTTGTTTGTTTTTTAATATATATAATCACAAAGACACTTTTTGCGTTTATTGTGCTTAAACTTGAAAGCTGCATGAAGTATGGTTGTTCCCAGTCGGGTTATAAAATGAATGTCTTCTAGGCCACATGCTATGGGTGGAAAGTGGGAACATCTTGTCACTAGAAAAGATATGTGGAACTCATTTGCCCAAGATAATTAAATAGTGTTTCTAAGCCAGGAAATATGAGTTTCAAGTTATTGAGCATCCTGAAAGCGTCATTTTTTAGAAGCTATCGAAACTGATATTTCACAGAATCTAGAGGCCTACCTTTTAATGTACCAGATGTCCCAAAACTACCACACTTCTATTATCCCTATTAACACTAGTGTTAAATATCAAAAAGTAGCCTTTGTTCTTGAATAATAATAGACTTTGTTTAAATGACTGCTATATTCACATTCTTTCCAATTTAGCAAGTAATTATTCATCCATATGGCTAAGTAAAATATTTCCACACTGTTTATTTAAGAATTTTTGGATGCTAGCAGTGGATTTCAGACACTACACAGAACATGAAATTAGGTTTACTCCCTTACTGATCATTAGCGCCATGTTTCTAATTAGGTAATAAATTAAGAGGAATATTATAGTCCTGCACTAAGGAAGGGTAGATGGGCCAGGCTAAAGTTTAGCAAACAGTAGGATGTTCTATAAAGAGCAGGAGCTTAGTGGACATGCATTCAGCCATTTGGACTGTTAAGTGCCATTACAGGATGAAATAATTTACTAAACATGTCCCCTTGGTCTAATTATTATGCCTTCAAAAAAGTCATTTGTTCTTTGGTCCAGAGAGGAGTTGGGCTATTTCTCTCCTGCTTTCCGTGGACCACTAGAGCCATCAGGTGTTGCATGGGGAATTTTCAGAAATCTAGCAATATCTCTTCCCAATTCCCAGCCAACGTCAGTGGGATCCTTACCGCTTGCCCCACTTTATAAAGCAGGAACAACAGAATTCTGTGCTTTCTTATTGATTGAACATTTCAAGCCATAAAAATTGGTAATAAGAAATAAAATGACAAAAAGTTTAATTGGTAACAAGACAAAACAGTGTATTATAAATGGGACAACTCCTAATTCAGAGTTACAGAACTTTGAAGTGGAAAGGGCCTTAAAGAAATCTTCTGTTCTACCCCCCTGTATTACAGATGGGAAACTGGGGTCCAGGTGATCGAGTCCTGGCTGGGTTCCTGGCGTGTAGGCTGGAGCACATCCTTCCCTGCCTCTACCTCTGCCTCCTCCCTGTCCCCTCCCCAGGCCACTGAAAAGTGCTGAGCAGGGGCAGAATCTGGGGGTGTACCTGCCCATTTTCAAGTGTCACCTCTCTTAATTCTTTCAAATTACCACCAAAAAGAAAAAAGAAAACACTTTTTACTCTCTGAATTTTACCCGCGAATATAGAGAAATGTGTTTGAACTTGGCCACTAGCACGGTCACATCAAACTACTAAGTGGGTATAATCAGAAAGTGTCAGGCTTAGAAAACATGAAATGTGATTTTAGTCTTGTGAATATTTCAAGATTTATAGTCCAAGTATGAAAAGATTGAACCTTGTAAGTAGAATATGACCTTCTATTTTATGTGTAGGCTTCTAAATGCCAAGCACAATGAGGCAGTCAAGTGGGGAGTGCCAGAGGTCCCTACAGAACTCAGGTGGTCAACTGTTGGTCAAAACAGAATTTCTCATCACAGGAGAGGCCCTACAGTGACACGTTCCCTCGGGAGATCAGACAGCCAGTATATTTGAGAAAGATGAAGGCATGTGACAAAAATCTAAAATGAAGACGCCCAAGAGACGTCAGCCCATGTCCTTCGAGTACTTCGCAGTTTCTGAGTCTATAGGACTTCTCATGGCTTAGTACTGGAGGTACTTTTTCTCTAGGCTTCTGCGGGCACTAGACAGCTAGTTCAATGATTTCATGCCCAGGAAGAGGCATATTCTTGGAACCCTTCAGACTCAGCTATGGAACACATAACTCCAGTGACTTTTTCTCAGGCACATCTCTAGGATATTAGGTGACCTAATTCTGTGCCAGAGGCTGAAGTAACCTGAAGAACAACCAACGTGGCCAGGTCTCCCTCCCTCCCACCTGGGCATCCTTGTGATTCTCTTGGGAGGATTTCCCTGTGTGTGACCCTGTTGACTTTTACAAACTCCCCCTGACAGAAAGAGCCATCTTTTACATCCCTTACCGGCAATTTTCAGTCAGCCTTTCCAAATTTTCCAAGGGTCTGGAGGACTCTATGACTACATTATGTAGTTAATCCTCTCAGCCTACCCATGAAGTTGCAAAATGACCTGAAACAAAAGAAAAGTATGTTAAAATGTAAATGTGAGCCTGTAAATGGATCTTTAGAAATTGATAGATCTTTTCAAAGATGCTATGATCCACCTTTGTACCTGAAAAATCACAGAAACACAGGCTAACTCTTCTGTTCTTTAAAGACTCTAAAGATCTATCACTCATGTTCTTTGGCAGGGGAAGACTTAAACAGCAGGAGCAATCTCCTTCAAATTGAATATGTAGCTAGAGCCCCACTGTGTGCAGCGTCTGCACTAGTCCAGACCATGGGCTCCACACTGCCCCCTTCAGGGAAGATTCCTTCTCCCACATCACCTAAGTGCCTTCTTGGGTTGCTGAAACCAGAGGTGGTGACCACTGTGCTCATAGCTGGGCCCAAGGGAACTTTTCCTCGCCTGACAGGGAGTATGCCTTAACTATGTGCAGGAAACCGCAGGGAGCATGCAGGTGAGCCAGGCCAGGCCTCCCTGTGTGTCCCAGCCCTCGGGCCGGCAGGGAAGGCAGCAAGCAGGCCTAGCCTGGCAGCAGGGCAGGAAGAAGGAAGCCATGAGAATCCATGACGGCATGTTCTACTAGGAGTCACCGCACACAGTTCAGCCAACCCCTCCTGAGACGGGAGCATCTGAGGAACCCTGGGAGCGATTATAAACCACCAGGAGTGTTGTTTCTTCAGCATTTAGCCAGAGAAAGAAAGGCTTTTCTATGATTAAAGACAGTACTTCTGTCCCACTCTCATAATAATTGCTTTCCCATTATTTCAGTTCCATTCATTTCATAATTTGTTCACAGCATTCCAATCCTGGTGGAAAGCTTGAGTGATTTGCCTGGAGCCACAAATGGTAGGCATTTTTCACTGCATTGATCTCTTCCTGCTGCCCCTTGATTTCTTCCTTTCCGTTATAGCTCCAGACCCTCACACAGATGCCAAACTGGGGCTTAGCTTGGAGGCTACCCTTACCTTGCATCAGGCTCCAAACTGTCATCACAACCACTCGCCCTTCCTCTTTGCCTTCCCATCTCATCCTCATCACATTCCCCCTAAACTCCTTCCTGGGACATAGGCTCTGCCCCTCCTGGTCCACGAGCCCCTCCTGTCATTCCCGGGATCAAACCTGGCCCTGCCTTCTACACTTCCCCACTTAGCCGTTCATGTCTGCAGCCCCTGTCCTTCCCTTCTAGACCAGCCCACACCTCAAGGCTCCCCTACTCCTGCTCTTCCCCCAAGGCTGTAGCCCACCTGGAAGGGTTTCCCCTACCCCAGTGCTTCTGGCCTTGGCCCTTCACACTCCAGCTCAGATGTGGTGGTCCCCAATCCTACCAGGCAGGTTTCTACGTGCAGAAAAACATCCAGGAAGAAGCAGCATGTTGGGAGTGGCTGAGCTGTGGGGTAAGATTGACTTGTTTCCTTCCAGCTCTGTGGCCCCAGAAAAATCACCCCTCCTGGTACCAGCTTCCCCAGTGGGGAACCCCACTACCTGTTGCTTGGCGTGACAATGGATGTGGAGTGCCTGGCACAGATGACGTGAGCTGCGGTTGTTGCTTCTCTGGCTCTTGGATGTTTTGTGATGGTTGCCTTAGGTTGTAACTGTTTGTGGCCAGGCCTCTGAGAGCAGAGGGCTCACGTACGTGTCTCCTTAGATGCCGGTATGAAGTGAACAAGTATCTCTCCCAGCAGTTCCCAGTAGAAGTATAATGTGGGTACATGTAATTCTGAACTTTCTAGTAGCCACATGAAAAAGGAAAGAGGAACAGGTATTATTTACTTTAAAAATGTAGTTTATTTAACCCAATTCTTCTAAAATTATTTATAAGCAATACAAAAATTATTAATATGAGGTTTTACATTCATCTCTTTCATACCAAGTCTTCATGCTCCACTATATAGTTTACATTTCTAGCATGTCTCAATTTGGACCAGCCCCATCTGGCCGATAGAGCTCCCCAGTTGGGCAGCACAGATCTATACCATGCTTGGGTATTAGTAACATGTCTGTGAAAGGCCTGATGTGCACAGCTTTCATGGACAGGGATGTAGGAGGCCATATTGTGACCAAATGTAGTAGCCATGGAGTCATGACATTACTGTCTTCCCAACAGAAAGCGTCAGAGGTTTATAAAAACCCTACAGGGGTTAGGGGAGAGCTTTAGGGGCAGTTTCAGTGAGAGGAAATGGGAGGTGTGTTTGCTAGATCATGAGTGTTTCAGGCAAAGATTGTCTAGGGGGATAATAATGGAGGCACACGCCAGGAGCGGGCAGTGGCGCTAGCTTCAGAAGCCCGCATTCCTGCCTTGCTATCCACAGACCGAGTTTGCAAGATGCACACACACTCACACCTTCATATGCAGTCTGAAGCCTTGCAGTTTTATATTTTCACTTTTACCCTAATATTTGTATCCCAACTTACCAAGAATATTTGCAGGGTGGATATCCCCACCCCATTGTGTTCCAAGGAGCACACGCAGATTAGGCGGAGGGGGGGAGCATGTATATCAGAGCTGAAGCAGAGACATGAGAGTGACCTGTCATGACATTGACTCTGTGCTGGAACAGTAGGACCCCATCCTCTGTTCTCTGATATTCTCTGATACTCTCCTCCTCTCTTAGGCTTGGGTAGTTTTCTTTACCTCATGGACATCTTGTGAAAGAGCAGGACTGACAGAATAAGGCTTACTCATGGAAGAAAGTGCAGGAACATGTCCAAAAGTACATTAGTTCTTTTGGCTATTTTTTTTTTTTTGCAATGTTCACAGGCATTTGTGGGGGCTTTTTACAACTAGGAAACTGGACATAAATTAAATGTTATATAAAAATTAATGCTTTTAGATTTCTTTCATAACAGAAAAACAGTTGTGTAAGCTGTTGCATATTTCTGCTACCAAAGAAGTAATATTTTCCAAATGTTGTTTAGTTGATTTTTAATGTCCATTATGTAACACATTTTTCAAATAGTGCTATTACTTTAATTGGTAAGATAAGTTCTAATTTGACGATAAAATTATCAGTTAATTGTTAGAATAGCTAGAAAGCTACTTTTAAATACAAGCTCTTTCAAAATTCTGCAGTGTAGGATTTATGTGAAGTAGTATTTTAACTATTTTATTCATTCTTTGTGGAGAAAATGAACTTTCATCTTTCAGGGGAGTATTTCATTGCAGTTATTGGTTACTCATAATTGCATATACTTTTTCCTGCGGTAGAGAAGAAACTACAATAATATGCATGAAATTCTCTAATATTTGCTAAATTAGTTTGTATGTGTATATCCTTGGTCCTCACAACAAATAGCTAATTGCCTTAAATTAAATAAAAACCTCAAGCTTCCTAAACCAAATTATAGTTTATTTTTAACTTTCTGTTTAGAAGCCAGGGGATAATGGAGTATGCTGCTAAATATTTTTTTTTTTTTAAAGATTTTATTTATTTATTTGACACAGAGAGAGAGATTACAAGTAGGCAGAGAGGCAGGCAGAGAGACAGGGAGAGGAGGAAGCAGGCTCCCTGCTGAGCAGAGAGCCCGATGTGGGCCTCGATCCCAGGACGCTGAGATCATGACCTGAGCCGAAAGCAGAGGCTTTAACCCACTGAGCCACCCAGGCGCCCAGCTGCTAAATATTTTTGAGGCAAACTTTGCATGATGATGTAGGTGCTGGAGGTTTATCATGTTATTGAGGACGCCAATCTTGTGGCTCTCTGTTTTCTCAACAATCTTGCCACATCTGGGAGTTGGTGCATTTACTATTCATTACTTACTGCTCTAGCAATATTCTTCCTGACCCATTAAATGAAGGCCTAGACAGACTAAGTGGGGAGAACATTGTTTTATTACTACTTTAGTAAGGTAGAGTACACACAGGTATTATTAGCTGCTCTTAAGAATGTTGCTTTTTACTTTGAATAGATCAGCCAAATTAATCATTCCATAGCTAAAGCTTTTAAGTTTAATTGAACCTTCTTCATCCAATATTGGTTGATCAGAACTGGTTGTTTAGGCTTTGCATAATCTTGTTTTTGAAATAGAACGTGGGGAAGAGATCCATGTCTCTGATGTTTGAAGTGGCTAGTTTAAATCCACAGCCAGTGCTGTAGCTCTTTGTGTTACGTGGTAAAGTGCAGGATTAGAGAGATAATTTCACAGTGCAAGATCATCAAGCTGCCTTGGTATGGGTCCTCTGAATGCTACAGACTTAGCCAAAATGGAATCATTCCCTTTTTTCTGCTCAAGAATAATTTTGAACATTTTTTGAGGTTACAGAAAGCATGTAGTAGACTTTTATATAGTAGACTGGCTTTGTGATCAGTAAGTCATCTCACCTGACCAAAAGATAACACACTCACCTTGTGTACCAATGGGTTACATGTTTTCAAACAATTTAACATTTTATAATTGGGCAACACTGATCTTTTCTATATTGTACTTTTGAGGGCCTGCTACTGTAACTCTTAACTTCTGGTTCTGGAGGTGTAACAGAAATGGGATTCTCCTGTCCTCAGAGCTAAGATGGTGATTTCAGTAACCATCTCTTTTAGTCTTCACATGAAAGGCAAGGAAAACTATGGTGGCAAATTCCTTTAAAGAGCCAAGATATTGTTCTGACCTCTGCCTATAGTTATAAACCTTAAGATAACGCTGAGTACTCAGCTTAAGAAAGTCAGGTAATAATTATGAGGTAAGTCTGACAGAAAGGAAATAAAAGGGAAATCCAAAAATAAATACATGCTATTAAGTTGGACCCACTGACAAATATTTGTGACCATCTATTATGTGCTCTGCATATATGTAACAAGACATGTGAAGGAATGGATCATGGTAGAATTGTTTCTCATTATACTTGCCTAATGAAATTAAAATTAAATTTAGAAAAAACAATAATCATCCTTTAGAAAATCAACATGTGGAATTTCAATCACACAAAATAATGAAATGGCAAGTTTATTTATTTTGTGCAGCTTGATTCTGTATGTAAAGCACACAGTGCCTGGCACAGAGTAAAACCACAGTAAATGGTCATGTTATGTAGTATATATTGATTTATGAACATTTATGCTGTTCAGTCCCATGTAGATAAGAGCTAATAGTAAACTACAGAATGACATATAACTCCACTGGTCATCCTAAATGCCTGACAAAAGAAAGAACGAACCTGCACAGAAAAGCAAGGAAATCCACAGATCTGGGAAATACCCTCTTCCCAGAAGTAGGTGTTAGCAGGAGCCAGGAATGGAGGCAGGAACCATGAAAAACAAGATTTTCTGCCAGTGATCAGAAAACTTCTAGGCATCAACTCCTAGATCCATTGTGGTAAAGAGCCACACCTCTTCTTAGTCATGTTTTCACCTGAAGTCTGTGACTCACCCTGTTTCATTTTCTGTAGCTGTATATCTAATTTTATACCTATAGCCTATAATGTAATAGGCTTTCCTTTCCATAAGCCTTGCCTTACAATTAACTTTTATACATTTATTCTGTGAAGTACAAAGCATATTAGAAAATGCCACCCTCCCCCATGTGTCGAATTCTGTGAAGTGAGGAATTTGCAAATATGTTATAAAATTATCAGAGGAGGTTAGGGGATGATTGTCCCCACCAGCAGTGTCTGGGCTACATGCTGCCTGTGGCTGGCTCAGGCCCCAGCAGGCCCCGGCAGTACCCTCGGTCGAATGTGGCTGTCCTCATTAGCAAGAAATGCTAAAGCCCTATTCATGGCAGCCTTTATCACCTACCCTCCTGTGCCTCAACCCACTCTTTCTTCCATCTTCTTTCCCTTCCCCTGTCTTTGCGTCAGGATAAACCTCCAGGGACTTGTTTTTCATCCTTAGCTCCCAGGGCCCTCCTTGGTCATCAGTCCTCTGATACCTTTCCGCTGCAACAGTGCTTTTCAAATGTCTTTTGAACATGAAACTCTTGTTTCAAACAGAAACATACAGTGTAGCCCAGTCCTGAGAAGAGATGGGTATGGAGGCACTCTGGGGGAATTGGGGTGGGGATCTGGCAGCCTGCTGCCAATCCTCCTCCCCTCACACCTCCCATTGCTGCTCCTGAGAGTCCAGCGAAACCTCCAGAAACCAGGTAGCACTGCCTCCCTAGATTAAAACCTTCTTGGATTAAAACCATTTTATATAGAAACTTCTGGCCAATTCTATCAGAATCCAGGGAAAAATAGCCCCACCTGAGAAACTAAAGTTCCATTTCATAAGCACCCCCAGCATATGCTGCACTCTTGAATGGAACCCATCTCTTGTTTGCCATGTGATACTTATATAAGCAAAGGCCTATAATGGTTGACAGAACAAGCTTTTAGAGACAAATCAAGGTCTTTACTTTTCCTGATCCCAGATTGTCTAAACCTCCCTCCCTTTTGGGGCCTACCTAGATGAACCACTGCTGAGACCGGGGTCTTTGGCGGTGGTCAGCTAACCCACCCCAAAGGGCAGGAGCAGAGAAAGGGTGAAAGTCCTTGGGAAACAAGGGTAAGCCCATCTAGCCAGGTCCAGAAGTCAAAGCCAAGTGAAGGAGGAGGGGAACCAGGCATAGGGCGGAGCAGAACCCTTTTGCAGGCCAGAGCCCAAACATCAGCCTCCATCAGCAACCTCTCCCTCTGCAGCGTGGAGAGGTCAGGGTGATGTGCAGGGAAAGCACAGTCCTCTCTCCATAGTTGACTATCCGCAGTTCTGGCCCTATGCTTGTACTTTCCTTCCTCCAAAAGGAAGAGCTCCTGTCGGCTCTTACACCTCCATCCTTTGTAGAGGTCCCTGCAGTTTTTCCAGGCCCCGAGAAGGCTGAGCAGACAGTCTGCAGTTACCTGGCATACACTCTTGATCAGTCGTATTCACAAGCCTCACACCCTCCCACAGAAATGGGCGGATTTTGCCAACTCCTTCCCCTCCACAGGGCCTCAAGCATTTTTGTGTGTTGATAATTCTAAAAGCACTGTACAGGCTTTTGAGCATCTTGTCAGGGATCCATCAGGAGCGCAGGGCTCTGAGGGAACCTCAGTACCCGCTGTGCCACCTCTCCTCACCCTCCTTTTCTCTGACTTGGGAAAATGCGTTGATGTGAAAATGACGTAGAGTAGGTATAATCTTGAGTTTGCTCTAATTTCTAGAAGGATAATTCCTAGAAAATATGTGTGCTGTAACAATAATATAACCTACCTCATCGTTGACACGGAAATGAAGATGCTCTAATATGCTTACAACTTAAATACTCCTCTAATAAGCTACATTTAAGGTCTGTTGTCCCAGCAATCCTGATGTGAATTACAGTATGAGGGACTTAATGTATTGTTAGTCTCACCTGTATCCAAAAAGGAATGGCAGTGACTTGCACGTGGTTCTAAAGCTCCTAATGTGGAAATAAAAATATTTAAACCTTATCCAGATGAGGGAGACAGAGTAAATGGAACCACCCTCCTATGTACACTACCGCAAGGATATTTAAACTTGAGCTTCCCAATAGCAAAAGTAGGAAAAGAAGCATGATACAGAGGGCGCCTGGGTGGCTCAGTGGGTTAAAGCCTCTGCCTTCAGCTCAGGTCATGATCCCAGGGTCCTGGGATCGAGGCCCGCATCGGGCTCTCTGCTCGGCAGGGAGCCTGCTTCCTCCTCTCTCCTCTCTCTCTGCCTGCCTCTCTGCCTACTTGTAATCTTTCTCTCTGTGTCAAATAAATAAAAATAAAATCTTAAAAAAAAAAAAAAGAAGCATGATACAGAGAAACGTGTCAGCCTTTTGAGAAAGAGAAATTGTTTCCAAGTACTAAATTCTAAAAATGGTTTGTCACACAGAACATTGAATGTAAGGGATGATGCGATGCATGACAGCTTTACAACAATCACAGATGCGCTGAATTCATGACCCTTGATTGGATTGTGCCCCTCTCCCTCCAAGAGTAGCTCTAATTTGCTTTGCAGAAGCCACAGTCATCTTGTCTGGTAGATACATAGGCTCTAAAACTTAAGAGAAGGACTGTTAGAGCTTTGTAATACGTTGCCAGAAGCTCACATATGTACACTCAATACTCATTAGAGGTCCATCCCCTGCCTGGTTGCAAATTCAGGCCATAGATTAGATTTGGAACAGACTGAGTTCACCTCATTTACAGCTGATGCGTTTGTTTTATTCCTTCCTGAACCTGCAGGATGTGTAACTGATGGTTTGATTTTTTTTTAAATCTCATTTTTTAGGAGTTCTTTGGAATTTGTCTTCATGTGATGCTGTAAAGATGACAATCATTCGAGATGCTCTCTCAACCTTAACAAACACTGTGATCGTTCCACATTCTGGATGGAATAACTCTTCTTTTGATGATGATCATAAAATTAAATTTCAGACGTCACTCGTTCTACGTAATACAACAGGTTGCCTCAGGTAAATTCTTTATTTCTTCTTTCCAATTAATTCTTTGATTAAATAACATGTATCATAGGTGAGTTGATTTTAGAAGGATTTATTTCATTTTATAAACATTTACCTACATTTCCAAGTTTGTTTCAAAATTTAGGCCACTGGACTCTCATCCTGTGAGGAAAACATCATGAGCGCAGACTGGTGGTCTGAAAGACATTATCTGATAAATGACTCTTCTGTGGATTAGTAAAAAGGGCCCTTTCAGTCTGAAATTACTGCCAAAATTCCAGTGTTTTCTACTTTAACAGCATTTTTCTGGTTATCACATCCTGACTGCTAATGTGTTTGCAGCTTGGTTTTTGTTTAAATTCAAAATGTGATGGTTAAAACCTTCCTGCTTTTTAACAGGTGCAAAAAAGGTGTGTGGTTTAAACAATTGTTGGGTTTGAGTTTTATAAATAAAATGAGCCGAAAAATTATTTTAAGTCATTATCTTTAGCATGTGAAATTCATAAGGGCTCCTTTAAGTGTGGACAGGCATGCTTATTATTTACCATTAATACTCATCAGCTCAGTTTCTACCCAGTGTCCCAAGCATATGGTGGTCTGGGAACTTGAAGCAGAAGCCTTGGGACAGAGTGGTGTGGTGACACTGAGAGGCAGCGTGGCTTGCTACCCCACTATGAGCCTCAGTCTCCTCATCTTTATTTTTTTTTAATATTTTATTTATTTATTTGACACAGAGAAAGATCAGATCACAAGTAGACAGAGAGGCAGACAGAGAGAGGAGGAAGCAGGCTTCCCACTGAGCAGAGAGCCCAGTGCGGGGCTCGATCCCAGGACCCTGAGATCATGACCTGAGCCGAAGGCAGAGGCTTTAACCCACTGAGCCACCCAGGCACCCCACTCCTCATCTTTAGAATAGGGATAACGACACCATCTCACACTCGTGAAGAACCAGCTCATTTAAAGTGCTTAGTGTCGTGTCTGACACACAGTGGGCGCTGGCTAACATTGAAGCCATACATCCAAGCATCCCTATAACAGCTTGAAAGATGGGGAGGGAGCCTGGGTTGATGCTCTGAGGCAGCACTGTTATGACAAGTGACTATCAGCCCCCTTGCTGTGGGTGGATGAAAAGAGTCAGGATCCTGGGAAACAGGCCAGCTCCCTAACTCAGATGTGTGCATCAGAGGGCAGATTACATCACCTCCGGAAGGTCTGTGGAAAGAGCGTCTCATGCTTTGCTCCTGGAGGCTGTGATGGCTCCTCGGCCAGCCTGCCAGCTTCCCAGAGACAGGACACAGCAAGCAGTACGGCTCCCCCAGTGGTTCGGGGCTACAACCATTTTTGGTGCACGCCCTCTGTGTGAAATCAGTGACGAACAAGACAGGTCCCTGCTCTAAGAGAACCATATTCTATTGAAAACAAACAAGAAAATAACAGTAGGTGCCATGGTGATGTAAGAGTAATTAGGAGATGACTTCGATGGTCAAGTAGCCTCTCAGAAGAGGTGAAATTGAAGTCTAGATCTGAAATACCACCAGGAGCTGCTTATTTGAAGGTGGGGTGGGATCAGGTGGATGCATGTTCTTAGCAAAGGGAACAGGTAATGGAATGGCTCCGAGGCAAAAATGGGCTCATGGCTGGAGTTTAATGGGTGAGGCACCGAGTGGTACCAGATTATGTAGGATTTTTGAAGTCAGAGAAAGGAGTTCACAGTTTATTCCCAATGTCTTGGGAAACTGTCAGAGGG
Organism: Ailurus styani; assembly: GCA_002007465.1. Classification (NCBI taxonomy): domain Eukaryota; kingdom Metazoa; phylum Chordata; class Mammalia; order Carnivora; family Ailuridae; genus Ailurus; species Ailurus styani. The sequence goes on along the minus strand of LNAC01000104.1, from coordinate 1,605,683 downwards.
TTTTAATCTTAGGAGTAGTGGGACTGGATCCTGGCTTCAGTGTGAAGGCTGAACAAGGGCAACAGTAGAGATAGGAGGCCGAAGCTGTTGCAGCAATCCAGGCAGACCACGACAGTAGCCTAGACCAGGTGCTGGAGCAAGGCAGGAAATAGGGGGTATTTTCGTGGAGGGAGGACTGATATCTAAATCTTTGGCTGGATCAGTTGGGAGCACAGGAAGAAGAAAGGGTGGAGGAATGAGCAGTTGAGAGTTTTGACCATGTCTATTTGAGATGTCTAATTAGCTATCCATGTGGTAATACCAGGAAAGTAATTGGATAAAGGAGCCTGGAGTTTTAGAAAGGGGTCAGCCTACAGGTAGATGTTTGGGAGTCATGCCTGGGCCCATAGGTTGTCTTAAAGCCAAGGAACCGAAGGAGACCACCCATGAGAATATAAAGATAAAGACAAGAAGGGACCAAAGTAGTCCTGGGCACTCTAGAGGGACCCACCAGCAAAAGAGACTGAGAAGGAAAGGCAGCAAGATGGGAGGAACACTAAAGAAGTGAAGGGTCCCGGGGACTTGTAGAGGAATGGAAGATGGCGGCTGTTGAGTGCTGCTGAGAAGTGACACGAGATAAGAGCAGAGGAGGGACCATGGGTGACCCTGTCTCTCTAGCCCCAGAAAAATGAGGATGAAAAGAAAAATCATTCAAAATCCCCCTTATTTGGCCTAAGTTTTTACAAAATCTCAGAGGTAACCTAGAACCCTTGTTAAGACATAAAATAGATCCTTAAAATTTGGTATCAATCCATGAAGGCAAACTGATATCAGAAGTTTCAATATGGCGGCCCCTGCTGGCTCGGTCAGTACAGCATGTGACTCTGGATCTCAGGATTGGGAGTTCAATTCCTACACTGGGTGTAGAGATTATTTAAAAATAAAATCTTTAAAAAGAAAAAAATTTCAATATGGATGAGACCTAAAACAATTTTCAGGGCTTTTTATGTTTGAAAAAAAAAAATGAGGAAAATTGTAGCATAAGCAAATGTCCATATTTAACGTGAATAGTTACACAAGAAATGACTTTTCATCTGTTCATTCAGGAAGCATTTATGACCACCTACTACAGGCAAAACATTATAATAGATGCAGGGACTGCCAGCCGTGGTGGCCCAGCAAGGGAGCAGAGCATGTCTAGAAATAACAACCGTGGCTAACAGACATTGCAGGCACGTTTCTAATTCCTTGATAAGGAGTGTCGCTTCCTCACATGACCCTGTGAGGTGATCAGTATTATTCTCCTCTTTTTACGTATGAGGAAACTGAGGAGGATGGACCTCAAAACCATTTTTAGGAGGTTAGAAAGTGGTGTGTCATAGGAGGGATACAGGGTTCACGTGGCCCTGCTCCCTTCTATTTGCGTGGATAATGAGGGACTAGTTACTGTGAGTTCTCACGATCTCCTCACATGGGATCTACATGGCTGCTCTCTGTCGTTCGGCCTCTCAGATGGTAAGATAAGGCTCCATGGCTAAGGAGTGAGCTGTTCATCTCAGCAGCTCCCATGTGTCTCTGCCCCTTCAGGAACCTCAGCTCCGCAGGGGAAGAAGCCAGGAAGCAAATGCGCTCCTGTGAGGGGCTGGTGGACTCGCTGCTGTACGTGATCCACACGTGTGTGAACACATCCGATTACGACAGCAAGGTCAGTGCTGGCTGGCCACGTGAGGGGCGTGACAGCAGGTGACAACAGCTGCCTGATGCTGCTCTTTGCATGCCATTGGTTCTTTTTTTTTTTTTAAGATTTTATTTATTTATTTGACATAGAGAGAGAGATCACAAGCAGGCAGAGAGGCAGGCAGAGAGAGAGGAGGAAGCAGGCTCCCTGCCAAGCTGGGAGCCCGATGCGGGGCTCGATCCCAGGACCCTGAGACCATGACCTGAGCCAAAGGCAGAGGCTTTAACCCACTGAGCAACTCAGGCACCCGCCATTGGTTCTTTTCTGGAACTCTTGAGCCTTTCCTACTCATTACACTGCACTCCAGATTAAGGGAGTCTCTCTAAAAATTACAAATTAACAGAGATGACAATTTAAGAAAATAACCTTAAAAACCATGAAAACGGAGTGACTCCGTGTGTGTGTCCAGGGACTAAGCACAGGGTGGCAGGGTCCCGACTTTCTCTGTGGTTCTCTCAGGCTAATTGTCACTGTGATTGCCCCAGTTGCTGTTGTCTCCAGGCATGTCCCCTGCGGCTAGCATCTGATCCGTCTGTATTTGAGTATTTACTAAATAAACGTTCCTGGTCAAGGTGCTATAACCCACCAGCCTCTCTGCCTTTCTAGCCCGAGTGCAGGCCATAGCCCCCCACCCCACACCCACTTGGGTGCGTACCCTTCTCTACATCCCCAGTTTTACCCTTTCACCCCTCCCTCTGTTGCCCTGCTGGTTAGTCTGTTCCCAGAGGTGCCCCTTCTCCCCTCCTGTTTTCCCCAACCTTGCCCTAGCACAGGGCATTCTACTCATCATTTTTTTTAGCTGTGACTACCATCTAGGATCTGCCCCAGGAACAGGGGCTGAGGAAGGTGGCACGAAACAGGCAGGAGGGACTAAAAGTGTTAGGAGTTCCAAGGTAGGCCAGGTATTGCTTTTCAGGACGGGCTAGATGAGGAGAGGCCGTAAGTGAGCCTTGTGTCATAAATGTGGGTCTGAGAGAGAAAAGACTGATGAGTGGTAGGCTCCGGGAGAAGGTAGGGGAAGAGTTCAAAGTGATGGCCAGGTTTTTATTTGAACCTTGTTGAACCGAAAGATCTGTAGATGAAAGTGAGAAGAGTAAGCAAGTTGGAAGGAGAGCTTCCTGGGAAAGAGCTGAGCTTGGTTTTAGGTGCTGTCAGTGAAGTGACAGCCTCCCAATCAGAGGTGTGATACAGACTTTAAGAAGCAAAAGACCACATACAGAAAGCAGAATGTCACAAAGCAATCGGGAAACTTTCCGCAGAGGGAGGGGAGAGTTGGAAGATGGATGGAAAGGCCAAAGATGGGAGTTGGGGGAGGGCCTTCTCTAGAGATGGCGTTATTCACACCTTTTGTCGTGGTGAAGCCTTCTAGTGGCAAGAAGGAGTGAGGTTCTAGCAACCTGGGTGCCTCTCTGCCCCTGCAGCAAGCCTGAATCGGAAACGCTGGGCATTTTCTCTTCCAGTGACTTGCACATTTTAATCAGCATGAAATCAGATCCACAGATGTAGTAAGGATGGCTCTGCACTCTGTCATTTGGGTATCCTACAAAAATTCTGGAATCATAGTTCTTTCCCTAGATTGTTTCAGGTTCCCATAAGTAAAAAAGCAGTTTTCTCAGATTCTACATTTACTTAAGTTCACTGCTGCTCAATACAGAAACGTTTGCAGTAATGTGCTACGATGGTTTTAATTATACGCCGTGTTGGTTTGCAGACTGTGGAGAACTGTGTGTGCACCCTGAGGAACCTGTCCTATCGGCTGGAACTGGAGGTCCCGCAGGCCCGGCTGCTGGGGCTGAGTGAGCTGGATGACTTACTGGGAAAAGAGTCTCCCAGCAAGGACTCAGAGCCAAGCTGCTGGGGGAAGAAAAAGAAAAAGAAAAAGAGAACACCACAAGAGGATCAAGTTAGCATTTTATTTGACATGAAACTCTAAGGTTTCATTTTTCTAGGAATAAGAAATCACATATTTGGCAAGAAAAGAAAATTTCTCATTATACAGTTTTTCTACCTAACTATAGCTAAATCCAGCAGAGAGGAATGTTTTCAAGTATTGGAGATTGTGTTCATTTGCTTCCATTTCACGTGTGCTCTTTGTCTTTCAGTGGGATGGAGTTGGTCCTATCCCAGGACTGTCAAAGTCCCCCAAAGGGGTTGAGATGCTGTGGCATCCATCAGTGGTAAAACCGTATCTGACTCTTCTAGCAGAAAGTTCCAACCCAGCCACCTTGGAAGGCTCTGCCGGATCTCTCCAAAACCTCTCTGCTGGAAACTGGAAGGTATGATGCCCTCTGGGGGTCCACACTTCTTTCTGTCTGTGCAGCCAGACTAACAGTGACAGTGAAAGGGACACAGTTGTTAGGACAAAGGGGGGGGGCAATAGCTGTTGGCTCTGGGCTCAAAGATGAATATGACACAGCCCTCCCTGTATAGACTGAAAGCTAGCAAGAAAAGGGTACAGATCAAGTCAGTACAGGGTAGGATATATGTACTGTGGGGTCTTAAAGGGGGACATCTAACCCAGCCTGGCAGGTGAGAGAAAGGCGAAGAGAGGAGGTCAGAAGTAGGGAAAGGTTCCTGGAGAGATGGGGCTGCCCAAATGGAATCTTTCAAAATGAACGGAAGCCAGCCAGCAGAGTCTGAGGGTGGGGGTGTAGAGAGAGTGATCCAGAGAAAGGGACACGAGAAGAAAGGCCTTGAAGTGAGAAAAGGACGGCATTGTGGAGACTGCAGGATGGGTGCTGCACATCAGGAACAGCTCAGGCGTGGCCCGGGCTGGACCCAGGCATTGCAGACAGGATAGGCCTGACGGCCAAGCATCGGGAGCTGGGATATGACCTGCAGAACAGAAGGGCCACTAAAAGGGTTTAGGCAGACAGGTGGTGTTGGGGCCCTCCTGCCATGGTGCAGAAGGTGAATTTAAAGAAGAGGAAAGGAGAGACTGGGATTCTGTGCTGAACATGCCAGGGGCCTGAGTTAGAGCTGAGCTGGGGCGGCACTTGCAGGGGAGAGGAGCCGCTCTTCCTCTCTCAGACGCTTACAGAACATACACGTGTGGCAAAACTTACTGTGTCCTTAAAGGTGTGTGACTTCTTTATGAAAACTGAAAGTGGTCTCTGCCTGCTTGTGATCTCTCTCTCTCTCTGTCAAGTAAATTAAAAAAAAAAGAACTGAAAGTAGTTTCCTACTCTTACCACTGTGAGAGGTTCTCCAAACTTTTTTTTTTTTAAAGATTTTTTTTATTTATTTATATGACAGAGAGAGATTACAAGTAGGCAGAGAGAGAGGAGGAAGCAGGCTCCCTGCCGAGCAGAGAGCCCGATGCGGGCCCCAATCCCAGGACACTGAGATCATGACCTGAGCCGAAGGCAGAGGCCTTAACCCACTGAGCCACCCAGGCGCCCGGTTCTCCAAACTTTTTAAACATCATCTACCAATTTCTCAGACAATCCTTTTCTGAAGTATTTTCAACCTCTCATTATTTCCTGATACGTGTATTTTTGTTTGTTTGTTTCAAGTTTTTACATTCTAGTTAGTTAACACATAGTGTAATATTGGTTTCGGGACTAGAATTTAGTGATTCATCACCACATACAACACCCAGGGCTCATCCCGACAGGTGTCGTCCTTAATGCCCATCACCCATTTAGCCCATCCCCCCACCTGCCCTCCAGCAACCCTCAGTTTGTTCTCTGTTGTTAAGAGTCTCATATGGTTTGCCTCCCTCTCTTTTTACATCCTTCCCCTATGTTCATCTGTTTTTGTTTTTAATTCCACATATGACTATAATCATTTGGTATTTTTCTTTCTCTGACTGACTTATTTCACTTAGCATAATATATTCTAACTCTGTCCACGTCATTGCAAATGGTAAGATTTCAGTCCTTATGGCTGAGTAATATTCCATTGTGGTATGTGTGTATATATATGTATATATAGACACATATCGATACATACATCACAGCATTTTTTTTTAATTTATTTATTTTGACAGAGCGAGAGAGATCACAAGTAGGCAGAGAGGCAGGCAGAGAGAGAGAGGAGGAAGCAGACTCTCCGCTGAGCAGAGAGCCCGATATGGGCCTCGATCCCAGGACCCTGAGATCATGACCTGAGCCGAAGGCAGAGGCTTTAACCCACTGAGCCACCCAGGCGCCCACATCACAGCATTTTTATCCAGTCATCAGTCAGTGGACATTTGGGCTCTTTCCATAGTTTGACTATGTTGATAATACTGCTATAAATATCAGGGTGCATGTGCCCCCCAATTTAGTGTCCTTTGGGTAAATACCTAGTAGTGTAATTACTGGGTCATAGGGTAACTCTATTTTTAACTTTTTGAGGACCCTCCATACTGTTTTCCAGAGTGGCTGCATCAGTTCGCATTCCCACCAACAGTGTGAGAGGGTTCCCCTTTCTCCACATCCTCGCCAACATCTGTTGTTTCCTGTGTTGTTAATTTTAGACATTCTGGCAGGTGTGAGGTGGTATCTCCTCATGGTTTTGATTTGTATTTCCCTGACGATGAGTGAGGTTGAACATCTTTTCATGTGTCTGTTGGCCATTTGTATGTCTCCTTTGGAAAAATGTCTTATTCATGTCCTCTGCCCACATTTATTTTTTGGAGTGTTGAGTTTGGTAAGTTGTTTATAGATTTTAGATACTGACCCTTTATCAGGTACATCATTTGCGAATATCTTCTCCCATTCCGTAGGTTGCCTTTGAGTTTTCTGACAAGGGTTTTTATAATGCTTGTTTTTGGTTACTTCCTCCACCACCACCTCCCAAAGGGAGAATCTTTTGGCCACTATATCATCCATGACAGTGAAAACCCCACTGGTCAGGCCAGGTGTGGTTTGTTTCGTGCAGTCAACTGCTATAATGACTGTAGACAGATATTTATGGCCTAGTGCTAAGCCAGCATGGTTATTTTGTTATTATTGTTCTTAATTAACATGCTAATAGCTCAGCATCTAAGTGCTGGCTCTGGAGATGGACCACTTGGTTTTGAATCCTGGCCCTTCCCCTTATTAGCTAAGGGCCTTGGATCTTTCCATCCTCAGTTTCTTCCTCTGTAAAATGGAGATAATACCTATGTCCTGAGGTGGTTGTGAGAGTTAAATGAGATAGTAAATGTGAAGGAGCTAGAACAGTGTGTGGCACATAAGTATTTGTAAATATTTATAAATATTTATGTTGGTGACCTAGTGTTCATATCGTTTCTTGTGACCCAAGAGATACATTTGATGACAATAAAAAAGACAGTAATTGAAAGAGATATGATTTGTGTTTAATTTCATCTCTCAAGTCATTTAGTGAATGAAAGTTAGATGGCAAGCTCATTTAAAATATAAATACTGTATTAAAATCATTTTAAAAGTATCTAAAATAATAAATCAAAATATTAGATCCTCATTAAGAAAACAAGATAATCATAGGCACAGATGTTATCAAGTCAGAAGCTATTTTGGGAGTGATGATTGCTATAGTATTCCCAAAGGGAAACACTCTGGACTGGGCTGGGCTTGGCTGGGCCAGGTGGTCTCCAGATGAGACAGGCGTTGGCTCTGTCCTTGGAGAGTTAGTTCAGAGAGAAGTTGAGAAGCTGCCTGGGTGCTTTACTCTATAGCAAGTCACATATTCCATTTCCTTCCCCTCCCCCACCCCCCACCCTCTTATTTGATTTAGAAAATGCGAGTATTTATTTCATATGAAGAATGTTAATAGCATCTTTGAAATGCATCTTTTCCTCTTACTTGTATTATTAACGTAATCTATTCTGTTGGTATTCAAGAAACTGAGTGGTCAATCATATATTTTAATGTTCAAAATAATACAAAAGGCTGGCCAATCTTTGTCCTCCTGTCTTGACCACAGCAGGAAAGTATTAGATGTTTTATGAGCAACATTTTTCAATTATCCTAAATTTTGAAAAATAGTTTGCATTGGTAAAAAATGTCAATGAAAACTCAAAACAAGATTAAAGGCCCCAATTTTCAAATGCTTTTTTTTTTTTTGGTTATTTTTTATTTCCCTGATGACTTAGCTAGTGTTCATTTCCAATTCAAATGGTACACACGCTGACTCGCTGAACAGACTTGCCTCATAGCCACAAAAGAATTTCTTGACTATGAATTAAAAAAAGAAGCAGCAAACTAATCTTGCATAAGAAAGCATTTTGCACACAAATATACTTTTTCACCAGTCTGTATGAATTAGGATGCTCAGTGTTTCTGGAGAATTCCTTTTCTTCTGAGACAAGGGCTTTTTCAGTCAGTCTCTTTGAAAGGTTACTGAACTCTAAATATTGTTGCAGAGAATACAGGAAAAGAATGTACTGATGGAGACAGGTTCTCCTATAATGTGCACTGATCAGTTACCATCTCTGCCATTCTGTTTATAGCCTCTGGACCTGGCATGGGGCCAGTTGCAGAGAAGATCCAAGATCCTTCCTTAATCATGTTTATGTATCTGAGATAGAAAGCAATCACTGCCTTCTCTTTTCTGCACAAAAATATATGGCAGATGGTGGTTTGAGATTTTTAGGCTTTAGGATTTCTTTTTAAATCAGTCATCTTTGCCTGTCTTTATCCCTAACTATAGCTTTTTCTTTACTGACACCACAGATTTAATCTCTGATTGAAAAGAAAACATTTAATCTATTAGTTTATCTTCTGGAAACATCTTTTTTAGGTGACAGTAACATCTGAGAGTTGAACTGTGTTTTATACTACTGTTGGCTTGTTTTACTCATTAGTTTGCTGCATACATCCGGGCAGCTGTCCGCAAAGAAAAAGGGCTCCCCATCCTTGTAGAACTTCTGAGAATGGATAATGATAGAGTTGTTTCTTCGGTGGCAACTGCCTTGAGGAATATGGCGCTGGATGTTCGCAACAAGGAGCTCATAGGTATGTTCTGGTGTCAAGTAAGTTATAAAGAGAAAGTAACTACACTTACGAAACTATGGGTGCCTGGATGGCTCAGTCAGCAAAGCATCTGACTCAATCTCAGCTCAGGTCTTGATCTCAGGGTCGTGAGTTCAAGCCCCGTGTTGGGCTCCACACTGCTTGTGGAGCCTACTTAAAAACAACAAAAAAACAAAACAAAACAAAAGAACCTCTCTTCTTCTAACTTACAAAAATATGACATTTAAAATGATCAGTAACTGAATTCTACTCTCTGGTTTCCTGGCATATTTATGTAACCTTTGTGCTGTCCATCCTTTGTGACCATTCCTTTCAGCAAGAGGCAAGCTCATTAATGTTTAATTGATCAGGGAAGGAAAATTTTTGTAAAAGATGGCAATTTCAGTTACATGTTACAACACTGCTTGATTTGGTGTCTCTATTTCCCAAGAGAGATTCATTTCCTGAGCAACAAAAGAATTCTCACTTTCTGATTTTTGAGACTGATACCTGCTAATTTACCAACACTACCATGTTCTAAATAAATTTTAAAAAATTACATAAATGGTTTATAGCTTTCCCTCAGATTTGTGTATTCATGCTAAGGCAGAACCACTGTCCCAAGGCCGTTTCCACCCCAGGGCAGGGTCAGGACTAAGCTAAAGCAAGGGAGGCACATAGGGTATAAAGTGGTAGGAGGCACGAACCCGACACTGAACACCTCTTCAAGTTTGACACCCTCGGCAGTTTACTGTGCTTGCCTCCAAGGCCATTGCCACACTCAAGCAGAGTATAGGATAGAGGAAAGATCAGAGACTCTCCATCTGACCTCAAGTTAAACCCTGGATCTGCTTCTCACTGGCTGTGTAACCTGGGGTGTCCTGTGATGAGTCCATCCAGCTTCAAGTCTTTCACCTAAATTTGAAAACTCTTCCTCAACCCTATCTCTCAAAGGGAGCCAACCATCCTGCTATTCTTACCATGGGTTTGCTGTGCAAATCAAACAAGAGGATGAAGCAGCTTCTTAGAAAGCGCCGAGCTCCCCACCTGCCCCACAGCTGGTGACAAGCCAGGAGAGAGGGAGGGGAGAGATTTGAGAGGATCTTATGTGGAGTAGTGAATAGGTATTGAACTCATTAAAATATGCCTGCCCTGGGTGGGGGGTGAGAGGAGACAAAGAGCAAGGGCAGTAATATTTACCTTAAAGAGGATTCACTGTGGCACCTTACATGAAAGCTCCTACACAGGGCCTGGCAGAATTGCTATTTTAAATTTTCACCTAGATTAACCTGCTCTTAACACACCATTCCTTTGAGCCAAATTGTCCCCCATGGAGAGAAAAGGAGTTTATCCACACTCTGTTCATACAGTCTAGCTGGTGCCTGATGCCAGTATGCATCAGAACTCTTAGTTCCCGCACTTCTTCTTTTTTTTTTTTTTAAAGATTTTATTTATTTATTTGACACAGAGAGAGAGATTACAAGTAGGCAGAGAGAGGAGGAAGCAGGCTCCCTGCAGAGCAGAGAGCCCGATGCGGGCCTCGATCCCAGGACCCTGAGATCATGACCTGAGCCGAAGGCAGAGGCTCTAACCCACTGGGCCACCCAGGCGCCCAGTTCCCGTACTTCTTGAGAGAAATCCTTTAGGTCCCTAAAAAAAAAATTTTTTAAGTTATTTTTGTTACATCCATAGTGTTTGAATTTCTTGTAAGAAGCACATATAGTTTGGGAATGCCTGATGCTAAAAAATAAAGGGTTGACAACGTATGATGCCACGTGGCCTGTCCTTCCACAGCTGGGAGGGGACACAGAGGAGCAGAGGTGTGGGCCGGTACCGCTCAGTGCCAAGACCTCTGGGAAGGAGGAACGTGTATGAGAGTCCTTGCCTTCTCTCCGTGCACCCCTGTGTTTTCTGTGAAGGTCCTGACCCACTCGTGAACTTTCACGAGCATTTTCTCTCACCACCTATGAGCATATTTTCACCCAACTGGAGCACTCTTAAATGGTTTCATGAATCACTTTCTTGTTTCTCTATAAAGTTCCCTTCTTTCCTGTGGTCTAAGCCCCTCCCAGATTCAGTATTCAACTCTAATTCACTCAGCACTTCTGTTCCTAAGAACCATCCCCTTCCTAGACCCCTTCACTTTCTGCTCATGTCCATCACCAGCACTAGCAATGGACTTTCTCTTCAGAGCCATTTTTCACAAGGAAACAAAGTTTTGTCACTCTACAAAAATTCCTGCATATACGCAACTGAGTTGGACCAACCCAGCTGTCTAGAGCTGCAGGCTCTCAGGGGACCACCAGGCTCACTTGCAGAGTAAGCTGCCTTACCCCAATCTCAGGGGGCAATTTAAAGTTGTGCCTTTTAGCAAAATGACAAATTGTGTGTCATGGACATTTTGGGTTTTCTTGAGTATTCAAAATCACCAGTGCTAGCTTCCATCTGTTCTAAAAACCACATTTATCTTCTGGCTTATAATGTCAACATTGTTTTTCTGCTATTCACAACAGTGTTCACTGTGAGTAAGCCAGAGCCTTCCCTTTGAAATGCTGTAAATTATGCAGCATGTAGTCAGAGCCTGTCTTCTACTGCTTACCATTGTAATATAAATACGACTTTAATAAAAACCCCATTTTGTATCCACTCAATTATTAGCATAGAAAAAAGAACTAAGAAAATATTTACTTGAGCTTTAGTTCATATCTTCTGTGTGTCATGCAATTATTCTAGTTTGACAGTAATTGACATTGAACAAGCTAGAGATATTTTGGTTTTGAAGAGAATTAAGAGAAACTGAGTATCTGTAAAGAAATGCTTCAATAGCTAGGGGGCTCCCCAGCTTTGTCCTGTCAAGAACTCTATTATCATTGCAGCACTCTTACCTGATAATGTAGCCATCATTTTAATTCTAAATGTCGCTTGTGTCTCGTTAAAAAGAAATGATCAGCTGGTATTTACCTTCAACTTGATAAAAATGTGTAATGGTACCCAGTTCACACTTTAAGACCCAAAGAGATTTAATGAGAAGTATTGTGTGGCAGCTTTACTTGGTCCAGCTTTAAAACTTACTCAGAGTCTTTAAAAACTTTAAGAGGAAGTTAAGGTATTTTTAATACATAGGAATTCAATTGAGAATAAAACTATTATCATTCCTTTATTTCTGTTAATGAAAATAGTTCAACTAAAGCAACTTGACTGCTATACCCAGTTTTATACACTGATTTACCCTTTCTTTCGGTAGCTTGCTGTAATATTTTATAGACCAATCATTTCGTTGAGTGGGACTGTAGTAAACATTAACTTCCCCCCTTCGGTTATAGTATTTGTCACTTTCTATTTTGCCATGTTATTGTCTTCTGAAGTTCTGTTTTTAAGAGAGAACACACCGTCAGGATCTTTCAACAGCAGTAGTAACAAAAACCTAGTACCTTCTGAAAGTGGAATGAAATCTTTTGCATTTGCCAGGTAAATATGCCATGCGAGACCTGGTCAACCGGCTTCCCGGCGGCACCGGCCCCAGTGTGCTGTCTGATGAGACCATGGCGGCCATCTGCTGTGCTCTGCACGAGGTCACCAGCAAAAACATGGAGAACGCCAAAGCTCTGGCCGACTCAGGGGGGATAGAGAAGCTGGTGAACATAACCAAGGGCAGAGGAGACAGGCAAGTGCAAGGAGATGGAGCGTGAGGCTCTTCCTACTAGAATTGTCCTGTGATAAGGGCCTTTGAGAAGGATATTTCCTATTGAAAAGGATTTATTCCTGCATTTCTTACACACCAATAAGCTAAGCAGTCTCCACCAATGAAAACCTGTTTTGTTGAGAAGGGGCATTTGCAGTTATGTGGCCCCTTTTCTGATATTCACTTGGTTTTAACATCCCTACATTCATTTTTATCTCTAAAGCCATGTTTGCTTGTGCTGTCCCTGGAAGAATCAGAAATGCTATGATGAGGAACATCTGAGGGCACCTTCTCTCTCACCTTTGACTCTACTCAGACTCTAGGGCCTGTTCTGCAAGAACATCTTATTGAATCCTCAGTTCTGGGACTGATTCCTCTGCCAGGTGCCCAGAAAGGATGAAAATCACTGCCCTGCAGCAGGGCCGGCTGTGTGGCCTCAGGATGTGCCCTGGGCTGGGATCAGACATTTCCCTTTGCTTCTGGGGGACACCTAATTGATGAAGCTGAAGAATTGGTGGCAAAAATAGAAGGTTTTGGTTGGTTTGGTTCTGTTTTGTTTTGTTTTGTTTGTCACAGAGCTATAGCAGTTGACTATAAATTTGCCTTAGTATCAGATCAAAGAATCCTTCAAGGAAATGGGAAGTAGGGCTGTCTGGAGCCTTCTCAGTACACAGGACAGCAGCCACCTGGTCCATAAAATGGCACCTGTCTCCCCACTCTTCCCCACCCCACCCCCGCCCCGTTCCCCTGCTCTGTTCTCCTTCCTGGCACTGATTAACCTCCGATATGTTATTTAGTGTTTTCTCTAAAAGCCTCTGACTCCCCCATAGCAGGGAGTCTTTTCTTCACTGCTCTACCCTCTACATGTAGAACAAAACCTGACCTATGAGAGATGCTCGGTCAGTATTTATTACTTGGCTGAGTGACAGTGCTGAAACTCATTATTTCTTGTCTAATCTTTTAGTTTATACTTTTGTAGGAATTCCTAAAATAGAAGAATAATGTAGCAAAGCATATTCTCTTCCCCCCAGAAGTCACACCTATCAACATTAACCATATTTCCTTTTAGTCCTTTTTCCTTCTGTATCTTTATTTTTTCATAAAGATTTTTTATTTATTTATTTGACACACAGAGAGAGATTACAAGTAGGCAGAGAGGCAGGCAGAGAGACAGGGAGAGGAGGAAGCAGGCTCCCCGCTGAGCAGAGAGCCCGATGCGGGCCTCGATCCCAGGACGCTGAGATCATGACCTGAGCCGAAAGCAGAGGTTTTAACCTACTGAGCCACCCAGGCGCCCCCCTTCTGTATCTTTTTAATCTCATTAGTAATAAATGCGCACACACCTTTTTTTATTTCAGAGGAAATGAAATGTTACAGATAAAGCTAAGGTAACCATAATCACTTCTTGTGCTCTTTAAATTTCATTAAAGGGCCTTCGTTTGTGAAAGGCATAAGAAGATGCTAGAGAGATTCTGAACCGGTGCCAGAACCTTTGTATATTTAAAAAAAAAAAAAAATTCTCATCCAGCGTAATCTTTTTTCAAAACAAGAGACTCAGAAAGTCCTGGTTTACCTCAGGTTGGCCTTTGAACACACGCTGACCTTCCCTTAGGAGTTGGTGAATAACTGCCCACCTGCTATGTACTACAGCAGCAAGCAGATCACACAACAACCCCTACCCCCTGGTAGCTTACGTTCCTGGGTAAGGTAGATGAGGTACCAGTGAGTAAGAAACACCACCTGTCAGATGCAGATGGAGCAAACAATAAAATCAGGAAAGGTGATAAGAAGGAAGCAGAAGGGCCTCACATTTGTGTGGACACTGGAAAGCCAGTGGGAACAGAGCAAGTCAGGAGGAGCTTGAGGGGGTGGGAGTAGGAGGAAATATAACCAGAAATTTAGGACCCTGTGGGTCAGTGTAAGGACTTAGATTTACTCTGAGGAAAACCAAAAGTCACTGGAGACTGTTCAGCAGTAGGGGGACATGGCCTGACTTCCCTTAAAAGGGTCATCGAAACCTGACAAACCTTCCCTGCTACCAAGTAGAGGCTAATGGTGGCAATAATTGTAGCGGTGAAGAAGTGGTTGATTCTGACACGGTTGAAAGAGTCCATGGAATTTGCTGAGGGATCAGATGAGCAGCAGGAGAAGAGGAACATGTCAAGGATGACCCCAAGGTGTTTGGCAAAAAAAGACCACGGGATGAAATTGCGTTCACCAACATGGGGAAGCCTGCAGGAGCAGGAGCAGGTTTTTGAGGGAAGACCAGGTGTTTGTTTTGGACAAGTGACATTTGAGACATATATTAGACATCCACGCGCAGTGTATGGTCAGCAGTAGAATATACTTGAGTTCAGGATAGATGTCCAAGCTAGAAATATAAACTTGGGAGTCATTAGTGTATAAATGGCATATTTAGAAAAGTGAAATACGCTGAGATGAATAAGGAAGAAAATGTAAATGGAGAAGCATAGAGGCTTCAGGGCTTATAGCTAGAGGCCAAGGAAAGGAGCTAGCAAAAGAGCTCAAGAAAGAGGAGCTGGAGCATACAGAAGAGGACGCACTGGAAGCCGTTTCAGGGGTGAGCACATGTCACATGCTTCTGCTCAGCCAGGGAGGATGAGGACTGAGACTTGTCCATTGAACACTACTGATGTGACACATTTCAGAGAAGGTGAGAAATCAGAGGAGCAGAATTAGAGTTATGCAAATACATAACTCTTCGAAGGAGTTGTGCTGTAGAGGGGAGCACAGAAACGTCCTTGCTTTTCTCAAGAGTTAGCTTTCTGCTAATAGAATTCATCTCTGCAGACACCTAGCCTAGCTGTTTGTATCACGGTGTATAGTTGGCACGCTCCTGCTTGGTCGAGTGTCACATCGTAGTTCTTGGAGCCAGTGTCCTCCCCTGCCCCTCGCACTGACAGAGTGGGAGACGAGCACCAGCAGCACGGTCAGGACCCGGCTAAGAAGGCCGTAGCTGTGAGGTGTGACACCCTGCAAGGCCGTCCGGGTGTCAGAAATTTCATCTCTGGTTTGGTTTGGTTTTTAAGGAATCTTCTTGCTCTCTGGTCCATTTTGAAAATACAAAATTTAGAATAGCTTTGAGTGGGTTGCTCTGACCTGGTTCTAGCCTTGACTCATGAGGAACACTAAGAGGGAGTCTTGGATGGGAGGTGGTAATGGAGATGGATGCGGAAATGCCCGACCTCTAGGAACAGACTGTGCTGCCCCTAAACTTGGCGATACTCTGTCTTTGCTGAAGCCCTTGGAATCACTGCAAACCATATCCTGTTGTTTGGGGCAGAGAGCCTGCTTCCCATCTGCTCGCCTTGCTACTTCTCCCTTTCACGAGAGTTTGAGAAGATAAGGAGAGGAAATCAGATTTTAGATCTTGTGATACACATTTGAAGTCAAATTTTCAGTGTGGAAATGAATTCTGAGGTGGTATTCGTTATCCTTCCAGCTGACTCCCCAAGCACCGATCCACCCCTAGTGATCTGGAGGCCAGTTCTTCACTTCCCGCCGAGGCCACTGAGTTAGGGGAGCAGCTCCCGAGGTGAAAAGCAGTGACTAATGGCCAGCAGTGCTTGAACAGAAGGCCAGTATTCAGCAAATGTCTTTAGAGAGGAAAATTTACAACCAGTCATGTTTTCCACATTGCACATTAGGGCACAGATGTATATTTTTTCACATAGAGCCAAAAATGATAAGGCAATGCAGGTGTTTATATGAAGACCTAATAATGGGAAAACAGATGAACTTGGAGAGTTCTCTGATACTCAGGATGCGTGGTCATGATTGCATTCATCCCAAAGTGCCAGCAAGATCAGCCCCTTGGGAGATACGGAGGGAGGGTAAGGGCTGACACCTGAAAGAGGTCCAAGCTCAAAGAGTCACTGCTCATACCGGTCACAGCCTCTCACCACAGACTTGACTGCCTGAGAGCCTCACTTTCGTCCTTGCCACCCTGGCCAGCCCATTGTGAGGTATACCTGATTCCTTGGTTGTGTTTTCCAGCAGTGGCCCCTGTGCCCTCTGGTCCTTGGAGAGATGGCCTCTTGGCTGCTGGTTTGCAGCCTGAATCTCTGCAAGTGAGCCTGAGGCTGTGCCGCCCACGTTCATTAATATCTTCGCTGTCTCTCTAGATCATCTCTGAAAGTGGTGAAGGCAGCAGCCCAGGTCTTGAATACATTATGGCAATACCGGGACCTCCGGAGCATTTATAAAAAGGTAACTTACAAGAATAGCTCTGGCATAATTAGCATTCATCAGAGCACACATTCATAATCATTTATTGTAATGAAATGTCATTATTCATTTTGAGAGGTTTCTTTTTCTCTTTTAACTCCACAGGATGGGTGGAATCAGAACCATTTTATTACACCTGTGTCGACGTTAGAGCGAGACCGATTCAAATCACATCCTTCCTTGTCTACCACCAACCAACAGATGTCACCCATCATTCAGTCAGGTCAGTGGGCAAACTCCACTCCTTCGCGAGAACATTTGTGTGACAAACGTTATTTTCCAGCCAAAAAAGACTGAACATAGAAAATTAAGCCTGTCACCTCCAAACTCTTTGGAGGTGTATTTGCTTTACAAGCCAAGAGCCTTCTTTGGGAATTACATGCCACTGGAAACCACAGACCCACTTTCCTCCTTCCATTTTAAAAGTTTCTGCAACTTTTCACGTCAGTGTATCCCAAGGCCCTCCACCCCACCTCCCCCAAGGTTCTCTGCTTCACTAGGTTTGGGAAGGGGCTGGGGATTCCATGTTTGACAGGCTGGCCTGGTGACGTGGATGCAGGAGTGGAGGAGCACACTTTGAGAACCACTAGTTATACTTGAAAACAGCTGCCCTGCCTGCCCACTGGCCATACATTTGGAATCTCCTCCAAAGTGATTTTTTAGTTTTCTTGGTGAGAACTCTTAGAAAGAGGGTCCTTTAGACATAGTCTTAATACCTGCATTCTGGGGGAGCCACAATCTTCTGCACCTTCCTTCTTCCCAATTAAAGCTCCATCCCCTGGCTGTATTCCAGAACCCCTCCCCACCTGCCCCCGCATCCAGCGCCAATGGAAACAGGCCCTACAGGTGGGTTTGCAGGAATTCCCTTTGATGTGTAAATTGGGAATCTTGGCAACCACACTACCTACTTCTTAGTGTCTAATTTAGTATAAAGAATATTCTGAGACTCAGACTGGGGGTTTTTGGGGGGGGGTTGTTTTTTTTTTAAGATTTAATTTATGTGAGAGAGAGTGAGAGAGAGAAAGTATGAGAAGGGGGAGGGTCAGAGGGAGAACTGGGACTCCATCCCCAGGACTCTAACACCATGACCTGAACCTAAGGCAGAGCTTAACCAGCCAGGGGCTCCCAGACTGTTTTTTATATGTAAGGGCAGAATATTACTACTAAGCCAAGTTCTATAAATTTAATTCTTAGCTAAATGAAATAGGAAAAGTAATAAATATCTTTTGTATTTGGCTTTAAATCTCCCATTCTGACATATAAATATTATCTGTTGTATTCAACTGTGCTACTGCTGGCAGTCTTATTTCTCATGTGGACAAATGTGGCCAAAAAGACAAATATAGGACTGGCGGTTCTTGCCACATAATTGGATGTCTCCACTTGTACTAGGAATTTGTTTAAATTATCTGTGCCTGCTGTGTATGGTGTATATTTTTATCTTAGTTTTTAAATTATGAGTTGTTTTCTTCAAAGAGACTTTTTTGACATCCTTGCTGAGCTCCCAGGTGTAGCCTGAGGCTGTCTTCTTTTACAAAAATGCTCAGAATCCTTTAGGGACTCAGAAATAGGGGTGTCAGGGGAGACGAGAGATTTGGCTGCTTAACAAAAGGCATATGTAGTACAGGCAAAAGAATAATTTCAGACTGATGAGGGCGTAGTTACTAAGCAATGAACCTATTTTGAGGACCTCATATATATACACACTGGACAATGTTGATGAGCCCATCCGAGTAAGTTCCTAGGTACCTTTTTGGATTCTGTTTCAGAGGCAAGATATAATTCATACTTTTGCTCCAGCTCTTCTAAGGGCTAATCTTCCATCTCTCAGCGCTAACCTTGATGCCTTGCTTATGTACTTGTGGAAGGTAGGTGGGCACGTTCTTTGTCCTCCTACCTTCTAGAAAGTAAGCAAGGTGAGTAGCACACAGACACTGCCCATGCACACCCACCTTTGTTGAATACATAGTAACCCTCTGTCAGTGAAGTGACCTTTTAGGCAAAATATTTCAGTGTTAGTCTGCCTCCGAAAGCATTAAGGCCTGCAGAACCCCTGGTGGCAAGGCTTGGGGGGCGGGGGGCAGGTGGCTGCTGCTTTCCAGTGGGTCAAATGAACAAGTGACCACTTTTATTTAGAATTAACTTTTGTGCAAACGAGAGGACTTTTTAATGAGAAAAAAAGATGTGTGATGCTTTTCTTCTGTGCAGAAATACTCAAAAGGAGACCTATGGATAGATACGTTATTATTAAATGTTTGGCTCAAGCTGGGATTAAAAAAATTGCGGTTTTATAAAGCTCGGCTTTGTGAAGTTCTTGAGGAGCCAGGCTTACTGAGTTTACAAAATTTCCCTGACAGCTGATCACCATTAAAAGAATTATAAATTTTATGGGCTGGGCACTCAAACAAATTTCGAGATGCAGATATTTTTGAAATAACTAAAAATCAAAATATGCCATAAAACACCTATTTACTAAAGAGCTTTCCATAAGGGATAATAAATGGGTGTTTTACAAGCAAAGGAACTGAGATCATAAAACAGCAAATGTAACTCCTGCGTGGCTAATAAGTTACTCTCCCTCAACTGTAAAGGCCCATTGAGAAGGCTGTGTGGTTTCTGCCCTGCGCCCCCAACCAGGCAGCCCACACTTCAGCTCTCAGGGCAGCTCTGGCAGGGCCGTGCTGGCTCCAGGTCTTGCAGCAGCAACCCTGAGGGTCACCTTCCCGGGCCTCAGCACTGGCTGCTCTTCAACTCACAGTATCTCTGAGAGCCGATTTTTAGCATCAGCTGTGTGGCATTTCTAATTGCTGACCTTTATTTTTCCAGAGAGGATTTTGCAGAGATACTGACAGTCTGCTTTCTCTTTCTTTTCCTTTCTCTCTCCCTCCTCCTCTGCCTCTCCCTTCAGTTGGCAGCACCTCCTCCTCACCAGCACTGTTAGGAATCAGAGACCCTCGCTCTGAATACGATAGGACCCAGCCACCTATGCAGTATTACAATAGCCAAGGGGATGCCACACATAAAGGCCTGTACCCTGGTAAGACACCAGTTGGGTGTGTGATAGAGTATCTCGAAAAGCCACTCGTTTCCAGGCACCCTGCCAGCGGCCTGGGAAGTAGCCCCTGCCTGTATTGAGACGGTCCCCCAGCAGCCGACCCCATTCCAATCTCTCTGTTTCCTTCTTCCTGGGGCTGTTGCCTTTTCTGCTTGTTTTAAGGAAAACGAGCTAAAGTAGTGGCCTAGTGACCACAAATAAAAAGAGCACCACATCCAAGAGAAATGATTTCTGGCTTTTTCCCAGTGCATTCCTTTTGCTCTGCTCCCTCCTTGTCCGTGCAGTGTCTCCCTGTGTTTCCCGTGTCAGAACTTGACGTTCTGGGATGCTTTTGCAAGGCCACATCTCGTAGACTGGCTCATCTTAAAATTCAAACCTGAGAATGGAGATCAATTTCATTTACATTTTCATGAAAGAGAGTTCGAATGAATAACAAAATGTATAATGTGATTCTTCCCAGGGTGATTATATTTTAAGAATAACAAAAATAATGTTGCATAGCATTCATATTTTTATGTCATTCAGAAACCTGGGCATCTAATTTATGTAAAGGATGCCAGCCCGAAGAGTTACCAAGATTTCATATTGTCCCCATTCTCAACTCTCTGGCAAATTATAACTACTTTAGAGGTTTCAAATATGGGTGTGACTGAGCTACCACAAAAGACTACTCTTTCCCCCCCCCCAAAAAAAAACCCTATTTATTAAAAAGAAATAAAAGCTGGTGGCAACTTAACAACTGCTGGGGGAGCCGTCTCAGTTGTGCTCTTGTCTTTGAAACTGATTTCACAGGACTGTTTACTAATCGACTGTTGTTACTATGGCAATTAATAGCTCAGAAAATTGCAGATGCTACATTTCAAACACGGAGCTCTTTGCAAAGGAAATGCACAAACTGAAGTGCATTGTTGCTTCAGATTTGCAGCAGCCTGCTTTATTTTAAAGATTACCTCTTTAGCCTGCATGCCCTTCTGTATCTTCTTTGCTTGCTTCAATAAACTAATTTGCCTCAAGTATGTTTCATTTTCCTCATTAAAAAAAAATCTTTTCTAGCCCTAACAGTAATAGAAGGGTAGTCAGTGACATCATCGGGAGTCCACAGTGGACTCTTGAAAACAGCCATCTGATTATCAGATTCGTTTTGTTTTAAAATGTACTTAAAGACAGCAGACATAAGACTGTGCCTCCGGGTGGCCAGACTGCTTAGAATACACCTGTGCCTGCTCCTTCCGGTTCCCAGGACGTTGGATCCAAGCTGTTGTGAAGGCATAGAGCTTGTTCTAATATGTTTCCCTCCCCCCATCTGACCCAGTGCTGTAGCTCAGAGCCCTGGAAAAGTGATGTCCCTTGGCTCAGGGAGCAAGGCTGCTGTTCAGAGCCAGCCAGGGAAACCTTCACAGGTATGCACAGCTTCCCAGAGTGACCAGAGGTTAAGAAGGAAACCTTTTTGGATTGGTATTGCTTTTTGGTGAAACACACACGTGACTTATCTTTGTCATATCCATTATCCCCTAACAGCTCTGAGGTGAGCGGCCGCCAAGCTAGATCCAGGGAACTCAGACCGCTGCGAGTCCTGGTCTCCGGTGGTACTGGGAAGGGCAGGCTCTGTCAGGGACGGCACCAGCCCTAGTGCAGGGAGCCCACACAGCCTAATGGCCCAAAGTAATGAGCACTAGTTTTAATTTCATAAAATATTTTCTTACAGGCTCCAGCAAACCTTCACCAATTTACATCAGTTCCTATTCCTCACCAGCAAGAGAACAAAATAGACGGCTACAGGTGAATTTGCAATACCATTTTTACAGAAGGTCGATTAGCAGGGATCGACACCGTAAGGGGTCTGCGCCGGTTGACCTACCAGAGCTGGGCCAACACAGCAGGGGCCGAGGAGCTTTCTCTGGGGATCTCTGCTCCTCAGAAGCTCATCTGTGGTTTAAGCAAAGCACTTCCACAGTAGCCTCACGTGCATGAATAGTGCTTGAATATTCAAATCGGTGCTGCTGGGACCACCATGCCACTGATGGGAACCACCTAAGAAGTCTTTAACGAATATTCTTTGCCCAACAATCCCCTTTTCCCACTCCTTTTTTTCTGTTAACCTCTGAATTCTCTTCCATCCTCTGGGTGGGGAAAGGTGGTAAGCACACTTCATTCTCTCATCTCATTGTTCTTTTTTTGTACATCTCATTTCCCCATCTTCATGACTTCCTCCACATCCAAGCATCTGTGGTTTAAAAATGCTTGAGTCGGTGGCCAGGTCTCCATTAATCTCAGAAGTCAAAGCGGATTCAGCCCTACTGGGGTGGACCCCACTCTCCATCAGAGTGGGGACCAATTAATGGTTGTGGCATCCAATCTCTGCTTTCACGGGGCCCTAAAATTTGTATCGGTCCTTCTTGATGCCATGCTTACGTAGGTTATCCGATCTCTCCTCTTACCTTCCAATAATACATGAGCAACTGGGGTTTTCCAAACAACCCTGCATCCTGAGCTTTAGATTAGGATACTCTTAAGACCTCCCTCCATTTCATCATCTTTTCTCTGTAGATGGAAGAAAAAAGAATTTCCCAAATTATTCATAATTTATGCTATAGTTTTTAAGTCAGGAGAAAAAAACCTTACAAACATAACTCTAACTTAAAAAGAGAATTTAGCTCTGAAATGCTTATAATGTTAGAATGAATTTAGTTCTAGAACATGATGTTGATAGGTACCTGGTAAATTTGTTACATCTTACTAAGTTGGGGAATTTGGGCATGATCAAGAGGGAAAACAGACATTAAGAGCCATGACAGTTTTTCTCCAAACATATTTGAAGAAATTAATGTGAGGTCAGAGATGAGATAAGGTAACAAAAGGAAATGAGGGCAGTGTGTCCTGAGGGGGATGCCCTCATGGGTTTCACCTTGCTTCCTTACAAATCTATTAGTCTTAGCATGGGGATGGTCTCTCCTTTAGAACTATATGCTCGTGTGTGTCTTCCAATTTTATTATTCTGCTGCCCAGAGAATAATTGTATTACTCTGCTATTACTCCTTTAACAGTACCTCACATTTCTTTTAAAACTGAGGGATGGACTCAATCTTCATCTCTGAGGTAAATGTTTTCAAGGATGGTTCTGTACATACACAACTGTCTGAAGCATGAATATCCAACTTCCAACCAAATTCATGATGTACTACTCATGGTTCCCCTGTGTCAAAGCAAAAATCAAGGCCATCCTTTCACTGGGCATGCCCAGGTAACAGGCCCCTCCACAGCAGAGCACAGAACTGGACCTCTAAGGGGGAAGGAGGTAGCTGGGGCCATCTTGGGCTCTCCAGAGACACCAACTTCTAGATGCCTTAGAACAGAATTTGAGCAAACTCTGCCAGCCCACTTGTAAACATAGTTTAAAATCCTTACAATCTACTAGTAAATATACAGCATGTACCAGAAAGAACTCTGAATCATATATGCACAAATATTAAATACTGCTTTAAAAATATGAAGCAGGAAACCCACATTAACTTCCCTTAAACACATATTTCCAAAAATTGCTTTCATTTATTTGCTTTCTCATTTCGTCAACAGCATCAACAGCTGTATTATAGTCAAGATGACTCCAACAGAAAGAACTTTGACGCATACAGATTGTATTTGCAGTCTCCTCATAGCTATGAAGATCCTTATTTTGATGACCGAGTTCACTTTCCAGCTTCTTCTGATTATTCAACACAGTATGGACTGAAATCGACCACAAATTATGTAGACTTTTATTCCACAAAACGACCTTCTTATAGGGCAGAACAGTACCCAGGGTCTCCGGACTCATGGGTGTAGCATCAAGATGCTCCATAGAGGAACTCTTCTTTCTAACCTTGTTTGGATTGAGATGAAAAATCTGTCTTGCTGATTTGCTGATGAAATGTGAAAGTGAAGTGGAAGGACTGAGTGAAGAGCATATTTTTTTTCTTTTTTGAGGAATTATCAGGGAAGTAAGGAAACCTGTGGGAGAGAGGACTTTCTAAGCTCTATTTAGGTGTTAGATCTAATTACTTGTAGATTCTGTAGTCTGGTGAAGGTGTGGGCGATGTGATGAGAGGTTTGAGAAATGGGTGAAATGAGATGGGGGATGTGTAGGTCAAATCAAATTAAAGATGATTTTTTTAATGTGAATAAAGTTATGTTCTGATAGTTTGTACAGAAAAAAATAATAAAATGGATGCCCTTCATGTTTTATTGCTATTACTAAATGTCAAGATTGTATGCTATTATGTCTTGTAAATTTCTTTTGTTGGTGTAAATATGGAAATGCCACATTGGTTAAGTGCCATCATTTGTAATGCAGTGTGTCATTTGAAAAGAGATTTGAAGAAAACTGACAGCTTAAAAAACAAATGGGAAACCCAAGGAATTGTTAGCAATTAAAAACAAACTCTAACATCCTTTGTTTTCAAAATGAATAGTGTACCTTTGAAGCACAAGTCCAGTCTGGTGTAGAAGCGCCATGCCCATTCTCTGCCTCTTTCATAGGACACTTCACTGCCATTTTCTATGCACATGAAAGAAAAATAAATGTGGAAATTTCATCCTTGGAAATTTGTTCCCTGTTCTTTTTTTATTTTCTGTGTGTAATATGGAAAAGCACATTCTATAAATGTGTACATAACTGCATGTTGGAAACAGCTTAAATATATCCAAGTATTATGGACTTTTCTAGTTTTATACACGTTATGAGATGGACCATACCAAAGAATGAAACTATGAAATTTCCTCCTCTTTATCTACCTTAGTATTTTTATTTGGGGGACTCTGTTTTGACTCTAATGTACATTGTCCTTTTTTGGGGGGGGGGTCTTCAGACTGCTGTATGTATTTAACACAGCTTTTCACCTGAATGAAATTACATCTGGTAAGACCAACCCTAACTAAATTGACGACGACTCCTTTTGGCAGTTTTTTTTTAAAGAACTCAATAACTAGGTAAAAACAATGGTTGGGCACTTATTGGTTGACATCAATGTAGGAAACTAAAACAAATTGTAAATAATTATTTTGCTGAATGATCCCATGAGACAATAATCCCTGGATTAGAGACAGAGTGGAGGAACCCCCATATCCATGACAGGGGTTCCAATAATAACCAAGAAGCGTTACTTGTAAGCTTTTTCTCCATTTGTCGAGACGAGGGGCACCAGCCCCAAGAGACCCATTCCTCAGTCTTAACGGTTTCCACCCTGGATCTTACATGGGAAACAACCCATATGGCAAGTCAAACCCAGAGCCATTAACTAAGTTCAGTATATCCTGCAGATGAAGTATAAATCATAGATTAGAACATGTACTTAAATTTGTGAGTATATGGGAGGAGATTAGGAGGAAAATGCTTTCTTTTATTGAATGGACTGCAGCCCAAGATTAGAATCCAAAGTGAAATGGAAATCCAAATACAAACAGAAATATTCCTAAAGTCTATCAATGAAGGACTTTCTGATGTGCATGCTTTCCAAAATGACCCACAGTAAGATTGCCCAGCTGCCCCTGGCCTCACATGCCCTTGCAGATTTCAGCAAACAGCCCTCTAGATGGCAGACACTGCCAGATTTCCCCAAGGAAATGGCATTAAGACTTTTGAGATGTCTGGTAGCCATCTGAGCTTTGAATCACTGACTTTCTTGAACCTGACATCTTCATGTCTGGGTTGAAGGCCCTCTCTCGAGGAGACAGGAATACAACAGAATCTATAGTTGGCATAAGCTGAGTAACAGTAACTGACTGTTGCTTTTAGTGACCTCATATGTCTTTGGATTAACTTAGTGGACCCAGGTCCCCAACTCTGATAGGCAACATTTCAAAAACATCCAAATTTGGGTTTCAACGAACTCACTTGGGCATCCACCCGGAGCTCCTAATGCGACCAGAAAGAGGCCTGGAGGTGAAGACTGGGAAAAAGATCAGATGCCCTATAAGGCTCCCTCCTTGTGACTAGAGATAAGAAGTTATGGACAGAGCCTGAAAGATACAAAACTGTATCGCTGTTCAAAAAGCTAATCCCACTCTCCCTTCCAAAGTGTAAGAATAAACAAGCTCTGCTGTAACCAAGTTGACTTTTTTTTTTAAGATTTTATTTATTTTACAGAGACTGAGCAAGAGCAACGGGGAGGAGGGAGAGGGAGAAGCAGACTCCCCACTAAGCAGGGATCCTGACATGGGCTCTATCCCAGACTCCGAGATCACAACCGGAGCCAAAGGCAGACGCTTAACCAACTGAGCCACCCAGGTTCCCCCAAAGCTGACTTTGTATCGCTGCCCTTACGTCACAAGATAGCATGCAGAATTCAGCCCCCAGGAAGAGGTCTGTGGTTCTGCTCAGTGAACTTTTCACTGCATCCCTCAAGATCAGAGCTGAACTGAGCTAATGCTGATGAGCTAGACCAGTGTGTCTTTACCCTAACTGCACTTTAGAACCGCCTGGGCAGCTTTCACAACTAGGAGGGCCTTATCCTGACCAATCAAAAGCACAAGAAATAGGGTCCTGGCACCAGTATTTTTGAAAAAGCTCCCTGGATGACTGTGATGGGCAGTCAAGGTGAAAGCCACTTGGCCCACACACCATTACCCTCTACCTTCCTGCCCTGTGACCTGACATTTTGGTGGTCAGAGTTTCAGGTGTAGAGTTTGCCTGGAAGAGTGACAGAGATTTGGAGTATCACAACTGAAATTTGAAACTTGAAATGTAAGAGGTGAGGTTTTCTTTCTTGCCAGAGTACACATCTTTTGCTTATGCACTATTTAAAGTTATATCTTTTCAAGCCCAAGTATGTTTCATGAATATCAAAAATGTTGACCTCACAGACCCATTAATTAATCCAATAATTAATCCCTGGCCAATATTTGGTTGTCCACATGACTGCAGATTATTGCAGTCAAATACCAATAGTTCACTTTCTCAAACATTCACTGTGTGCTCTATCACATATATTATCATTTATCTCTCATAGTGAGTGTATGAAATCTGCACTAATATCCCATTTTACCAATCCTAAAGTACCTGTGGAGAAACTTGCTGAAGATGACACAGTAAGTGGCCAAGGCCAGGTTAGTACTATGGTCTATCTTAACTATGATGCCAGTGTTTTTAAAATTCAGTCATTTGAGTTCCAACTGAGCTATCATTTAATGAAAAGTGTTCATATTTGTCTTCAATTTTCCGAAGGAAACTCTATCCCTGAAGTAAAAACCATCACCTGCCATACCTAAAAAGTCACCATAAAAATGAATATTTAACTACTAAACATACAAATTTCCGGGGACCACCAGAATTCACCGTCCACCATGACCGGTATATGCACCACATTTTGGGAAACGTAGGTCCTGATCAGTCTGATGTGTATGACAGTTTAGGTGGGCTGAGAACTCCCTTTAGGACGTTCTGAGTCATGCTTCTGAATACAGGCTCATTGAAACAAAATCCTCCACAAGACAACCCTCTTGTTTGGGGGCCTCAGTAATACGTTTAAAGGATCGCAGATCTAAATCCACTGGATGGTGGTGTTATTTCTATGATCAAATCAGATTATAAGGAAAAAAATATTTGTGAACTTGGCCACTGCTGTTCACTTCATTGGACTTTTTTAAAAGTTGATTATAACAGCATTATTCATAATAGGCAAAAACTGGAAACAACCCAAATCTCCAACAGGAGAATGGATAATAGTACATTTATGTAATAGAATGCTAGAACTAAAAAAAGCCACAGATACTTACAATAACGAATGGTCCTATTTCAAGACCAGGTAAAACTTACCTCTGGTGATAGAAGTCAGAACTATTACTGCCTATGGGAGTGGGTATTGACTAGAGAACTTTTGGAGATGATGGAAATGTTCTTTATCTTGATTGGGGTGGCGCTTAGACAGGGATGTACGTTTATCAAAAGTCATCAAATTGTTCACATAAGATCTGTGCATTTTATCACATGTGAGGTTTATTCCGATCTAAAAAGTTACTAACATTTGTCTTAAAAGGCACTAAAGAAATATGTGATAAAACTGAGACTTAGCTTGATGACTTAGAATCAGAGTGATTACAGAGTTGAGAAAAATCCGATCTGTGTATTTTAAACCTTCCAAAACATCTACTTAAGATGTGGTGTTAGAGGTGGTCATGGAAAGGATGTGACCATCAACTGACTTGGGAGCTGGACCTAGACAAACAGATCCCCTTCCCCATCCCTAATCCCCTTTCCCATCCTCAGAAGCAGCATTCTGCTTGCCTTCACCACCCTAGAAGCTGCCGCAAGGACACAGCCTTGAGACAGCAATGTGGCATTGAGGCCATCTGGATGGCATATGTTACTAAACCCAGTTAAGGCTTCTATATAAACGTTTAAGATTCTGGTGGGCAGGTGCAGAGATCTGCTCATCTTGCGGCCACCCAAGACAAGCATCATAAATTCTCTCACTTATTAAATCTGCCACCTACGAATCTGGATGGTCTGCCTCTTCTCCAGGCTCCTCTGGCCCTCCATCAACAGGGGGCAGACCAACATGCGGTTTCCCAGTCAAAAGATTTTAACACAAAATTCTTTGTAGTTATATACACAAAGTCTATTTAAGAGCTGACAGCTTACCAAAGTTAAATTTAAACAGAATTTTAGAAAACACATATTTGAAAAGCACTAAATGGGAATGTCTTTTGAATGAGCTATGCTTGTACAGATTTACATGTGTGTTGACAAGAAAGTAAGTTGAGAATTAAAACAGGCTCATATTTAAACATGTTGCCGAGAGAGAAGTGAGTGACCCCTTTAACCTAATGATCCAAAGAGAGGTGGAAATAAATACCTCACCTACCTCAGTGCTACCCAAGGCACAGGGAAGGAGTGTGGGAAGGAAGTCCTTTTAGCAAGGTACCACAGAGTTGTTAGCAGCAAAACAAACAGGTCAGTGAAATCACAGGCAGAGCAGCTAACAGGACTTTTAACTCTACACATGCAGAGCAGACTTTGTATTCAAAAAGGATCTTTGCTGTAGGTCAAGGAAATCCTTGCTAGAGAAGAGAACAGTCTGACTCTTAATTAGAATGCATCTGGGGAGGGAGCTGGAAGAGAGCAAAGGATGTAAACCATGTTTGGAATTCTCTAGGCAGTTTCCACTCTGATGGACAGCTGCCCTTTGCTGGCCTGTGCCAAGGAATGGACTCAGCCTCAGAGAACTATGTGCAGCCGAGAGCATCCCTAAAGGGTAACACTTCTCTGATGGTACTTGTCAATTCTGCCTCCCTTTAGAAGACCATGACTTTTGCCTCGAGCCTCACTCACCCTCGTGATAGCAGCTTGCTGTTGTTCATCTACCTGAAGGCTTGACTTGACTTGCTGTTTTTATAAATGCACTTACTCAACACAATCCTTCAAGGCTGCAGATACAAAAAGGAAATTATTAGCAAGCAAATTATGACTTGAATCGTATCTGTTTTAATGCCATTCCCTGTTTTTATGTCAGCAGCTTCGCTGGAAGCAGCTGGCATGTCCCATAAGTGGCTGTTTGTGCCTATTGCTTTTGCCTAATTCTAACTCAAAATCACTAAAAAGCATTTTGTGCTATCATAATTGTCTGCATGAGCCATAACTAGCTCTTTCATTATTAAAGCCCATCCAATAGGTGGGGGAATTTTGATAAAGACTTCATGATACAATGAACTATTTCACCCTCCATTCACGGCCCAGTGATTCCAGAGCTGACCAATGCATTGTCTTGTAAAATGCAACTAAACACAACTTGTGCTGGGCCAAAGGTGTAATTCTAAGTTCAGTGGGAAAATATCCAATTCTTCCCTCAGAAATCCCCTATAACCGTTCATTTGCTCCCCCAAAGGAAACACCCCTGAAATTTGCCTTCATTTGCTGGCAATAAAATGTAACATGTTGAGATTTGGCCTTGATGAGCTGCCATCCACTGAGTACTAATCTAATAAAATGACTTCAGGGAGGAAGACATCCCTCTAGCATCTCTCCTCAGGGTTCTTCAGAGTCCGTGGTCCCAGCCCAATCCCAGGGAGCTTTCTTTTCTTCCCATGTATGAGAATGAGTAGAATGAGGTATGCCCAGCTTCCTGAGGACTAGGTGAAAGAATTCAATCCAGATGGGTTCCAGGTTGGAAATACCATCATAGGAAGAGATCTGGCCATTGTAGAGATGGCTGTGCTGTGAGGAGTGTATTTTAAAACTTTACAAAAATATTTTCTGAAGACAAACCAGGAACCACATTCTATAGCTGAATGATTAAAATATTTACACGTCTACCAACATCACTGCAATTATGTCTGTACTTAGTGACCAGTAGGCTCATTCTTGTCTATAAACTGTGGTCAAAAGATAATGGTGTGTTTATTCAGTTTGCAAATAATTAGGTGCCTCCTTTTTCATTTTTCTCTCATGTGCCATACTTTTTAATCGTTACTTTGATAATTAACTCTTCTATGAAGAAAAACTATCAAAGGAAATGTGAGGTGGTATTGAAACTCTTCAGGCCTATAATTATAGAACATCTTAATTGGCGAAAAGCTGGTCCAACACCCCTTGAAACTACTAATATTGTCCCCCAGGGCCACATCACTGAGTCATAGCGGTGGCGTATCAGCACTGAGGAATTATACTTGACTGGTAATAACAAAGTTTCCCAAAATTGTGGCTTCAACAAGATAAGTTATAGAAGGTTTTGGGTTTTCTCTCCTTCACATATTGAAATGAACATAGAAAAACAGACCAATTCTAGTATAGTGGCTCTATAATGTCCTCGTGGACCCAGGCTCCATTGTAATCTCTGGGCATGGGCCTCATCTTCATGGCTTCCCAGCTGACTGCTGAATCTCTAGCCATTACATCTTCATTCTTCAATAAGGAGAAAAGAGTGGGAAAGTAGAACCTGCCAACTCAATCATTCTCTTAAAAGACCTTTCCTCACCCATACATCTTATTTTTTACATGGGCCCATTGCCATCTCTACTCATGTAGGGGTTCTGTTGATAAGGAAAATGAGGAGATGGATAAAGGAAGGTCACAATCAGTCTCTGTGTAAGATGCAGATGATTCTACGAGGTGATCCCTACCCTTCCATTACTTTAGTTCCTATGAATGTAGGCCCCATGCCAGAGACTTGTGTTGTATTAATTCCATGCTTGGGGAGAAGCCATGGTACCCATCCCTCCCTAGACTTGAAAGATAACCAAAAATGGATGAAATTTCTCAAGTTCAGGTTGTCCCTAGCAGGTCAGTTTCAATTTACTGTTCCATCTCATAGCTTACAAGTTAACCATCAAAAGCCAGTAATCTGTGCTCAGAAACCCCACCCTCATTATGACTTCCAATCTCCAAGGGGCAAAGCCATGGGTGTCCACAAAATCACCTCAGGCATCAGTGGAGAGGAACCATGAACCTATCTCCCCACTATACCAAGAGCAGCCAACCATGAGCAGTTTCTCTATCATATGTCCATGTAAGATTATATTAACAAAGTTTCTACAGCTAAAACAAAGCAAAGTAGTAATAGCCATTGTATGGTCCATGACTGACCTTAGGCAGCTGGCTGGAGACCTATAGCTCTGTGTGCTCCTGACTGAAGTCTGGTAGACTCACAGCAGCAGTCTTCTTCAGGTGAGTCACTTTAACACACTATGAGTCTATAGAGTATTCCCCTATAATGTCCTAGGCATCTTGGAAAAACCCAGAGGCTTATGAGGCTGCCATTACCTCGAGAATTTGAGCCTTACTGAACCCATGGAGTCTAAATTGAGGTGTCAAGGAAAGCCTCAGAGAGCAAGAGGGACTCAAGCTGAACTTCAGATTAATTCTAAGCAAAGGTGTCAGGAAATAAATAGGAATGGCAGGGAATTAAGGAGAAAATCAGTTGAACCCAGGACAGGAAGGTCAAGTGAAAAAGAAAGAAAGAAACAACAGGGAGTTTCTCTTACTGGTTTTGGGTAAAAACAAACCTAAGAATAACCCTTTGCTGAGTGTTTACTAGTGTCAAAGACTGTGCTAGTGCCTTATCCACATTATCCCACTTAATCTTTACCACAGTCCTAAGACAGCCTATAAGAGAAAAAAACTGTCCTCAGAAATGGAGTAAGTGTTTCAAGCTCATATCAATTGAAGACTGTAACTTAGATCTGTTGGATTCTGGAGCCCCATTAGCCTTTTGGGTCTCCGAGGAGACCAGAAGCCTCCAACCTTTACATACTCTATGTTTATGCTAAAGTAAACCCATGTGACAACCCCTCTCCCAAGTCAGGAACCCCCTTCCCCATCTTACTAGCTCCTGGGCCAAATTAGGCTCAAAGAACACAAACTAGTTTTAATGTTTGCCTGGGCAAACAAAACTAGGAAATTACCTTATTTGCTGAAATCAAAGTTGATGTTTTTAAAACTATAGAAAACTACAAAGTGGCCTGTTTACAAACTATGCTCTGAGTCTCAGCCGATGGGCAGCAAAATACCTCAAAGGTCAAAGGAACCCAAGAGAGCATCAGCCCTCCCCCAGCTCTTCCCCACCTGGGCCAGCCCATTGCCCCCAGCTCAGTGTGAACAGGCAACTCAGCTGGAGCAGAGGCCTGGGCGGGAGGTGGGGGTCAGGCCAGCTGTTCCGCTTGGGAAAAGTTTAGAAGGCTTAAAGGGAGAGAAAGGCCCTCCCTCCTGCCCTAGCTTTGTGGAGAAACACCTTCCCGAACAAGGGCCACTCACAGCCCTACAAGTCTAAAAAGGGAACCATGGACATTCTGGAAAATCCTGAAATAAACTTTTTGTTTCCCTTCGCGCTCCACTACTTTTTACTTCTTACTCCTCTTCAAGGGCAGGGGAGGGGCCGTGTGAGGAGGGGACGAGGAAGGTCAGCTCAGGGCGCTTTGCGCGGTTCCAGGTGAGGGCCAGAGCCTCCCGCCCGGTGGGATCCGCACAATGGGATCCGTACAGTGGGATAGCCAGGCGCGCTCTGTCCTCAGGGAGGCCTGAAATCCTGCTTTGGGGAATTCGGGGTGAGATCAGTTCGTCCAGTTATCTACAGAACAGTCCCTTTTCCTTTGGTTCAAGTTGTCAGTCCCACTTCGCAAACGAAATCGCTCATCTGGCGTTTTTCTGTTTGTTTGTTTTTTAAGACTTTATTTATTTATTTGACAGAGAGAGAGAGATTACAAGTAGGCAGAGAGGCAGGCAGAGAGAGGGGAGGAAGCAAGCTCCCTGGTGAGCAGAGAGCCGGATGCCGGGCTCGACCCCAGGACCCTGGGATCATGACCGGAGCCGAACGCAGAGGCTTTAACCCACGGAGCCACCCAGGCGCCCCTTCATCTGGCGTTTTAACACGCACAACTGCAGCGCGCGCTCCTCAGAGAGGACCATGTCCGGCACACCCGCACCTGCAAACAGCCTCACAGGTTCCCAAGCTATGAGACAAGCGCCTCCCTGGGAAGAGATACGAGAGTCTGTCTTCTGGGCGGAAGTCCCGCCTCACTGGCCCGGACTGCGCGGAACCCAGGAACCAGCTTCCGGCGAGCTCTTTCGGCGGCCCGGCCGGTGGCTGGTCTGACGTGGAAGCCCGATTTCCCTCTTTTCTCTTCGCCTCCCCACATTGACAGTCAAGTCTACAGTGCAGGTCTGAGCAGAACTTCCCACCCGTCAGACGTCCGGAGGGACACTCGGAAAAGGCTGCACTGCGGGCATCCTGGCAGGGAAAGATCACCTGGGCACTGTAGAGGCTGGGCCGCCCCTTCAGCCCGGTGCGCCCCGCACCCCGCGGAGTGAAATGTGGCCCAAGAAATAGCGCCACGGTGCGTTATTTTACTCAGAAGTTAGGAGGCGAGTGCCACTGTTGACTCCATTTTACAGATGAGGAAGCCCAGTAGAGGGAGGTTAAGAAAGTCACCCCAGGTGACAATGGCAGGGTGTCTGCCTCCAGAGCCACCTCCCTAAATGAATACAGTCTCTGGCCTATCTGATTAACAACTCCCGCTCTGCTGGAGAGAGCAGGGAAGAAGAGGCAGGAGCTCCTCTGAGCAGCCATGGCACTCTGGGGAGTGAGCGCGGACGTCTCCCCTTTTGGGGACCAACGCGGAAGCTCCATTCCAGCTTCCTGCCTGCGGCTAGGTGAGTAGGGTGGGTCAGAGCTGCCCTAGGTTTCCCTCACTCTGTCGCTGCCCCCATTCCGAGGAGTTCGCCCTCCTCCCCAGTGTGACATATTCTCTAGCTCTGGAAAGCCTCCATTTCTGCTGCTCCGCAAGGTTGGCCCTGGGCTGCCAAATCACCTCTCTGTCCCCCTGACTCATTATTCACTTTGCTTTGGTGTACACGTCCGAGCCCATCCCACCCCCGGCCAGACGCTCCTGCACACCTCGGAGTGAGGGTGCAGCCTTCCCCAACTTCCCTTCCTGAAGCAGGCAGGGGATTTCCCGTTACTAAGCAGTGCTCAGCACACAGAAGACCGTTTCGTCCTTTTGCCAAGTGGAGAAGTTTCCCACCTTCCTTGGAAGATGAGTTCTACAAATTGTCCCTAAGGAGAGTTTTATGGTCAGAGGACTCTGGAAAATGCAGCATAGTGTGTCTCAGAGATTCACAATATCTTTAATGCTTGTATTGAAGGGTCTGAGAACTTTGTGGTAAGCACTGGGTTCAGAAGTCCAGTATTTCTCAAGTTTATTAGACAAAAAAAAAAAATCCCTTCTCTTTGGGGGAGGGGGTTCCTATTTTAGAAACAGTATTCAGCAGAACTCTGTGCAATGTGAAAGTAGATAAAAGTTACTTTTCCTCCATCATAGGTGAGGCTTCTTTTTTATTTACATATTCTGTATTTTTATAATTAAATCTTATCATCTTAGACTCTAAATCCCCTTAAATATAAGATAGGCTAATTAAAATCTAAACCCATTTATTTATTCTGTAGCTATAGGGAATAGGCATGTAATATGACCCTAGGTACTGATTCTAAATGATGTAGGGATGTTCTGTATACTCAATAGCTTCAGTAGTTCTCAAACTTTTTGGTCTCAGGATCCCTTTATGTTCCTAAAGTGTATTGAGAAATCCAGAGTATTCTTGTATATGTGTGTTTTATCTATTGATATTTATGATACTAGAAATTAAAAACTCAGAAAACTTTTAAATATTTAATAATTTATTTTAAAACAAACCCAATTACATGCTAACATAAACTACACATTTTAGGAAAAGTAACTATCATTGTCCAAAAGAAAATAAATCAGTAAGAAGAATGGCATTGCTTTACATTTTTGAAAGTCTCCTTAATGCCTGGCTTAATAGAATATAGTTATATCCTCATACCTAGTTCTAGATTCAGTCTGTTCTGACATCACAAGTTATATGGTCTTCAAAATGTGTCACTGTATGCTGATGAGAGAATATGTGTGAAAAAGGAAAATGACATATTAGTATGATGAAAATAATAATTTTGACCTGTGGACCCCCTGAGAAGGTTTTTAGGGCCCCAGGGTCCCTGTAACACATTTGGATGATCAGCCCAGTTCCTTCTTACTCTGTATATACCTGAGAGAGGTAGAAAGTTGGATGGGTCTCCCTGCTCCTGGAAGTAACATATCTGTGATCACGAGGATCCACTTCTCAAGGAACCCCAGTCCTCTGGCCTGGCCCATACCCATTTCTCCCCACTCCTGTCACTGCTCACTGTTGTTACTGAAGCCCAGGAGAGTAGAGGTCAGTTTGCATGTTCTTGACTCAGAAGTTTTTAAAGAGCTTTGATGTATAGAATTTCATTAAAGCCATAAGGGCCCCAAGGTAGCCATTGTGGAAACACAGATATTGCCTTCATTTGTAAGCTGCCTAATTCCTGCAAAAATAGATTTAAGCTTTATCTATAATCCATGTCCTGTTCTCCTGCAGGGTTTGAGTGGGTCCATGATATGAATGAGCCAAGAAGAGCTATTTTTTATTTTTCTTCACACATGGGAGGATGAAACAGTCTTTTATCTTGGCCCTGGGGAGGTTTGAAGCCCAGACACAAAGGAGAACAGAGGGAAAGACAGACACCAGCTCTGGTAGATCTGAGCATAAAGGTGACATGCCGCACCTGTGCCAGAGATGCTCCCTTGGGCCAGCCTCCTAAGACCGAGCAAGAGATGGGTCTAGATGAGTAGGACCCGGACGGGTCCTGGTTCTGTAGAGTCCCCAGGTGAACAATGAGACAAAGCTAACAACTTTTCTGCTTTGGGCTAAAATGAGAGAAAATGAAACCCTGGGGATCTTGCTATGTACCATGGCAGTAGCTGCTACCTGCTTCCTCTGCAAGAACTTGTGTTTATGGGGCTCGGGTTAGAAATTCTTATTTGGGGGTTGGGTAGATAGGACATAGTCCACACTCACCCACTAACTAGCATGGTGACCTCGGGCAAAGCACATGGCCCACTGAGACTTAGTTTCATCACCTATAGAATGCGTTACTGTATGATTTGCTGAGATAGTGCATGTAAGCACTTCGCATAGTGCCTGGACTACAATTAGCACTCAGTGCTTTCCATTGGTTTGCTGTCCTTCTAACATGACGAGAAGCACGGAAGTGCACGGCTACCCTTAACATTTGAGGTGCACAGGGAGATACAAATGGAGGCCCACATATCATTTAAATATATAGACATTTAAAAGATCTAAATCTGCTGATACTATTATATGAAATGTTTTTTTTTTAAAGATTTTATTTATTTATTTCACAGAGGGAGAGAGATCACAAGGAGGCAGAGAGGCAGGCAGAGAGAGAGAGGGGGAAGCAGGCTCCCTGCTGAGCAGGGAGCCCGATGCGGGCCTCGATCCCAGGACCCTGAGATCATGACCTGAGCCGAAAGCAGAGGCATTAACCCACTGAGCCACCCAGGCACCCTTTATGAAATGTTGTATATATTTATCTCAAGAAATATTCTTCATAGCAAAAATTTTACAGGTGTGGTTTTTATATGACTAAAAGTTTATAAGTTATCAGATATGACTGATTTTAATTATTGTGCCTATCTTGAGGCCAGCATTATTTGGGGTGCCTGGGTGGCTCAGTGCGTTAAAGCCTCTGCCTTCAGCTCAGGTCATGATCTCAGGGTCTTGGGACTGACTCAGGGTCATTGGGCTCTCTGCTCAGCAGGGAGCCTGCTTTCTCCTCTCTCCCTGCCTCTCAGCCTACTTGTGATTTCTCTCTCTGTGTGTCAAATAAATAAATAAATAAAATATTTAAAATATAATAATAATAATAATAACCACACAGCATAACTTAAAGAGAAAACAACAACAAATCAAATAACCCAATTAAAAAATGGGCAAAAGACTTGAAGAGACACTTCTCCAAAGATGACATGCAAATGGCCCACAAGCATATGAAAAGATCCTCAACATCACTAGTCATCAGAGAAATGTAAATTAAAACCACAATGAGATGTTAGCTCATACCCATTAGGATGGTTGATATCAAAAAACAAGGGATGCCTGACTGGCTCAGGAGAGCATGTGACCCTTGATCTCAGGGTTGTGAATTCAAGCCCCATGTTGGGTATAGAGATTTCTTAAAAATAAAATCTTTTAAAAAATAAAGAACAATTTAAAAAGACAAATGTTGACAAGGGTGTGGAGAAATTAGAACCCTTGTATACTATTTGTGGGATTGTAAATTGGTGCGGCTGCCATGGAAAACAGTATGGAGAATGCTCAAAAAATAAAAATAGAAGTGTCAGGTGACCCAGCAACCACACTTCTGGATATATACCCAAGAGATTTGAAAGCAAGCTCTTGAAGATATATTTGCACACTCATGTCCATAATGGCACTATTTACAACAGCCAAGAGATGGAAACAATCCAAATGTCCATTGATGGATGAATTGGTAAAATGTGGTCTATACACATGACGGAATATTACTGAGCCTTTGAAAAAAAGAAATCCTGTCATATGCTACAAAATGGATGAATGCTAAGTGAAATAAGCCAATCACAAAAAAAAAAATACTGCATGAATCCACTTATATGATGTAGCTAAAGTTAAATGTATAGAAATGGAAAGTAGAATGGTGGTTACCAGGGGTTAGAGGGAGGAAGAAAGGAAAAGTTGTTGTTTAATAGGTATAGAATTTCAGTACAAGATGAAAAAATTCTGGAGATTTGTTTCACAGAAATATGAATATATTTAACATTATAACAATATGTTAGCTACATATACAATGTTAATATATATTAATAATATGCTAATAATGTATTGATAATGTAAGTAAAGTAATGTAATACACTTAAAAACTGTTAAGATAGTAATATAAGTTATGGTGTTTTGTCACAGTAAAGAATGTGTGTGGGGGGTAATGTGTGTGTATAATTTTATCTAAATATTCGTGATTAATGAGTAGTTAGCCCTTTGGGATTTGGAATAAACATTGTTTATCTGGACAGAGAGACATGCTGAGGATTGTAAAAACAAAATTATCTCAGCAAACTAGGAATAGAGGGGAACTTCCTCAAACTGATAAGGAACATCTACAAAAAAACCTATAACTTACTTAATAATGAGAAACCTGAAGATTTCCCACTGAAATCAGGAACAAGGCAAGGATATCCCTTTCACAACTGCTTTTTAACATCATACTGGAAGTCCTAGCTAATGAAATAAGACAAGAAATGGAAATAAAATGTAGGCAGACTGGAAAGGAAGAAATAAATCTCTTTGTTTTAATATGACATTTTGTCTATGCAGAAAATCTAAATCAACAACAAAAAATCTGCAACTTATAAATAAATGATTGTGGCAATGTTTCAGGGTACAAAGTTAATAAAGAAAATCATTTGCTTTCCTTTATACTAGTAATAAACAAGTGGAATTTGAAATTAAAAACACATTGCCATTTATACTGGGATCTCAAAAAAATGAAATACTTAAGTGTAAATTGAACAAAATATGTAAAAAAATATGAGGAAAACTACAAAACTCTGTTGAAAGACATCAAAGAAGAACTAAATAAATGGAGAGAGAGTCCATGTTCATGGTTAGGAATACTCAATATTGTCAAATGCCAATTCTTCCCAACTTGATCTACAAAGTCAGTGCAATCCTATCCAAGATCCCAGCCAGTCATTTTGTGGATATCAACAAACTGAAGTTTTTATGGAGAGGCAAAAGAACCACAATAGCCAACTAACATTTTTTTAAAGATGTATTTATTTATTTGAGATTGAGAGCATGGGGGGCTGGTGGCAGGAAGGGAATAGGAACAGAAGGAGAGAATCCCAAGCAGACTCCCCACCAGGTGTGGAGCCCGACAAGGGGCTTAAATCTCATGACCCTGAGATCGTGACCTGAGCTGAAATCAAGAGTCAGATGCTCATCTGACTGAGCCACCCAGGCATCCCAGCCAACTTAATACTGAAAGAGAAAAAGTCAGAAGACTTACACTACCCAACTTCAAGACTTAACTGTAAAGCTACGGTTATCAAGATAGTGTGATATTCAAGAAGAAACAGACAGATAGACTCATGGAACAGAACAGAGAGCTTTCCCAGAAATAAACCCACATAAATGCAGTCAACTAATCTTTGACAAAGGAGCAAAGGCAATACAATGGAGCAAAGATAGTCTTTCAACAAATGGTGCTGGAATGTCAGAGCATCCACATTCAAAAAAATGAATCTAGACACAGACTTTACACTCTTCAAAATAATTAACTCAAAATGGATTATATAATATATTTTTTTTTNGAAACAGACAGATAGACTCATGGAACAGAACAGAGAGCTTTCCCAGAAATAAACCCACATAAATGCAGTCAACTAATCTTTGACAAAGGAGCAAAGGCAATACAATGGAGCAAAGATAGTCTTTCAACAAATGGTGCTGGAATGTCAGAGCATCCACATTCAAAAAAATGAATCTAGACACAGACTTTACACTCTTCAAAATAATTAACTCAAAATGGATTATATAATATTATTAAATTACACAATGCATACAGAAATAAGCCACCCTGAATAAGAGTCAGCAGAAACTAGAAATAAGAAAAACAGATGTAAAAATGCATCATATGTTGACATCATCAGAGAAAAAATGCCAAATATTTAATATCATTAAAGAAATAATGTTTAAATGTCCACAGAGCAAGATGCTTTTAAAAATGACGGCTTGGGCGCCTGGGTGGCTCAGTGGGTTAAAGCCGCTGCCTTCGGCTCAGGTCATGATCCCAGGGTCCTGGGATCGAGACCCACATCGGGCTCTCTGCTCAGCAGGGAGCCTGCTTCCTCCTCTCTCCTCTCTCTCTGCCTGTCTCTCTGCCTACTTGTAATCTCTCTCTCTGTGTCAAATGAATAAATAAAATCTTTAAAAAAAAATGATGGCTTATATTTTTTAAAGACCCAAGTAGATTTCCTAGAAATGAAAAATAATTGTTTTTATTTATTTTGTTTTTTGAAAAGTAATTTAAATAAACAATATCAGTCAAAAGGTTAAGTAGCGTACTGGAGCTGAGGTATGAATTACTGAACTAGTTCTAGCAGGAGTTCTAAACAAATTACCCAAAATGCAGCCCAGAGAAGCAAAAAGGGGGAAAAATATAAATGATTGTTCAAGAGACTAGACAATAATTCAGAAGAAAATTGAGCAAAGGGTTTGCCATAGACTGAATATGTGTGTTTCCCCAAAAATTGTTGGAACCTAATCCCCAATGTGAGGCTATCAGGAAGGGAAATTGGGAAGTGGTTAGGTCATGAGTGTTGAGTCCTCACAAATGGAATTCCTGCCCTTGTGAAAGAGACACCAGAGAATTCCCTTACCCCTTCTGCCATGTAAACATACAGCAAAAATATGACCATCTAAGAACTAGGAAATGGGCCCTCACCGGTCACTGAATCTGCCAACATCTTAATCTTAGACTTCCCAGCCTCAGAACTGTGAGAAATAAGTTTGGTTATAAGCCAGTTAGCCTATGGTATTTTGTTATAGCAGCCCAAATGGACTACATGGGGCTGGATCGAGATTTCAGGCCCCCTGTTCTTCTATAGAATGTGTACAATTTGCAGATTTGCAGACTGAACTTCTGCCCCCTGAAAAAATTTCGCTTCATTACTACTTTTCAGAACCACACTTGTGCTAGACTCTAACGATCCTTCCGGAATAAAGTGCAGACCCCCAAGGCAATGAGGGAGAACTTGAAGAGAAACAAATTTAATTGGGTGCCTGCCACAAGTGGGATATGATACTTTGTGATAGGACAGTCTACTGCATTCACACTACCTGAGGATGAAGATTTGACACACTGTTTTATAACTTCTTTTTCTTGAGCATTTTCACTACTGAAATTCTTCCTGTATTCTGAAATAAGATCTGTCTCTTGTCTAGGCCACTGTTCTACATACATTTTCCTGGCCTTCTGTAACAGTGTTAGATTGTAAGGTCATAGTGCAAGAGGTGTGGAGAAGCTTCTCCTTGGGTCCTGAGCGGTATTGATATGGATAGCAGCTGTTGAAGAGACCCAGTTGGGTCTAGGCTCTCCCACCAAAGCACCAAGTCCTGAGTGACCGAGGCGTGTGTATGTAATGTACTAAGCCTAGAGCAGAGATGCCTTTTGCCCAGGTCTAAGGGCAGGGCCTCAAAGGTGAGAACTTGGTGAGTTCTACCAAATATGGGACAGTTGGTGTCTTATTGTCTCCTGGACACCAGAACCCTGAGAAAGGGCAAAGATGCCCCAGATATTTCCAGAAGCCAGGTGATGTGCTGACTGCTGACTCAGTTTTATGCATGGCTTTCCCACTCAAAAAACCAAGGCAGGAAAAAAAAATCAAGAAATAAAGACAAATAGCTGTTTTCAGGTTATTCTTGTGAATCACCCAAGTGTCTTGCTTCCCCTCCTTATGGTTTGTCTTTGGGCATTTCTTGTCTCCCTGGCCCCCACTGAAATGTTAAAGCTATGGTGAGGGACTCCAGTGAAGGTAGGGATAATCTGTGGTTCCCACTAGCTACACAGAAATTAGGAATTCTGTCACTACAAATAAAAAAAGCAGCTACATCTCAACAATTACTGAGCTGACTCTTTAGCAATGAAACAATGTCAAGATTAAAGGGGGGAAAAAATCAATGGATGTGTAAGTCTGGTTTTAACCAGATGTATTCTTCTGAAGGGGAATTGGGCCTCCAATGAATTGAGCTATACCTACATTCAGCATTCCTCTCCCCTGTCCCCCAAAAGCCAAATTAGGTTCAGGTGTGTGACTCCCCTTCCCCCCACAGAAACTATGGCCCCAGGGGGAACTGATTTCTAATATGGCCTCCTAGAAGGGCTCTACCCAAGGCCAGGTAAGACCATGTTGGGTTTAGCAACCACTTGTTCTCTCTCTCTCTCTCTCTCACTGACCAGACAGCCTTGGGAGAAGATGCGCTATAGAATGTTCCAGAGCAGAAAGAGAGAAATCATCAGAAGAAACAACCAAGAGCATCATCAAATTGATTTTATTACCTGTCTCTTACCAGCCTATAGGAAAACCCAAAAGGTAAAAACCTAAGTGTTTGCTCCTGATTTTTCAGAGTGGTCGTCTTCATGGCCATATGCTTCTCTGTCTACTGCAGTGGTTCTCAACCAGGGAGCTGTTTTGCCTCTAGGGGACATTTGGCAAAGCTCTACAAATTTTTGGTTGTGACATCAGAGATGGGGGTGCTGCTGGCATGTGCTGGATAGAGGCCAGGGATGCTGCTAAACATCCCATAATGCACAGGTCAGCTCCCACCACCACCAATTATCTATCCAAACATTTCAATACTGCTGAGGTTATAAACCTTGCTCTAATTTTTCTGAGTCTGAAGTTTTCTTCATTTATAGTATGTATTAACTTCCTAGGACTGCCATCACAGAGGACCACAAACGGGGTGGCTTAAAACAACAGAAATTTATTTTCTCATTGTTTTAGAGGCTAGAAGTCCAAAATCAAGGTGTCATGCTCCCTTCAAAGGCTCTAGGAGAAGATACTTCCATACCTCTTCCAGTGTCTCATGGCCTCAAATGTTCTTTGGCTTGTACCAGCACAGCTCAGTCTCTGCCTCCTTCTTCTCCAGGTGTCTCTTTTTGTTCTCTCTTCTTATAAGGACCTTAGTCACTGGATTTAGGATGATCCCAATTCTAGGATGGCTTTACATCCAGACCCTTAATAATTACATCTGCAAAAAAAAAAAAAACCAATTTACAAATAAGATCATATTCTGAGGTTCCATGTAGGTACGAACTGGGGAGGGATACTATTCAACTCAGTATACCCTAGAAAGGAATGACCTTTTAGCTGAAAGTAGTGGAAGTTCGTTTAGAAAACAAAAAGCCATAGGAGCCCACCTTTACTTCTTAAGTATCCAGGCTGCACTGTCAGAGAAGTGAAAATAAAGCAGGTAGTGGGGTGCCTGGGTGGCTCAGTCAGTGTAACATCTGACTTTCGCTCAGGTCGTGATCGCAAGGTCCTGGGATTGAGACCTGCATAAGGCTCCCTGCTCAGTGGGGAATCTGCTTCTCCCTCTCCTGCCTCTGCCTCTCCCCCTGCTTGTGCTTGCTTGCTCTCAAATAAATAAATAAAATCTTTTAAAAATATAAATAAATAAATAAATAAATAAAGCAGGTAAATCTGGCACTATCCAGCACTCTACTACCAATTTTAGATGTCAAAAAGGTAAGCCCATCCCATTCTGTATCTTCCTCCTGCTCAAAGCCTTTTGTTCTCCCCTGTAGAATAGTAGCATAGAAAAATGAACTTCAGAGGAACATCAGGACTTCTATAGTCTGTGGTTTCAGTGGCAGTTTTAAAGCATGGTAACAAATTCTTTGGCACTCCTCTCATTTAAAGGTGGAGATCATATTCCTGCCTTAGTCCATTTGGGCTGCTACAACAAAATACCATAGACTG
This sequence comes from Ailurus styani, assembly GCA_002007465.1. Taxonomy (NCBI): domain Eukaryota; kingdom Metazoa; phylum Chordata; class Mammalia; order Carnivora; family Ailuridae; genus Ailurus; species Ailurus styani. The sequence continues at coordinate 1,562,193 of LNAC01000104.1, read as the reverse complement.
GGTGCCTTATAAACAAAAGAAATTTACTTCTCACAGTTCTGGAGCCTGAGAAGTCCAAGATCAAGTCACCAGCAGATTTGGTGACTGATGAGGGTCTGCTTCCTAGTTCATAGAAGACCATCTTTTCACTGCAGGCTAACATGGCAGAAGAGGTGAGGGAGCTCGCTGGTGTCTCTTTTATAAGGGCACAAATCCCATTTGTGAGAGCTCCACCCTCATGACCTAATCACCTCCCAAAGGGCCCACCTCTGACCACCTTCACATTGAGGATGAGGTTTCAGCATATGAGTTTTGGGCAAACACAAACATTCAGACCATAGCAGTCCCCTTCCCTTGAATCTGGGTGCGCTTGTGTTGTCTTTGTCTAATAAAGTAGTGAAAAATTAAACAGCGCAGTTAGTGGAGGCCTGGCCTGGGAGCCAGTCCAGTCTGAGTCTATGGAACTTGCTCCTAGCCTTTATACCATCTTGCCTTGAAGCACAGCCTATCTGGAATGGTTACCTACACACTCTTCAGGTAAATTAAATTTTCTGGAAGTTTGTGTTTATGAGAAAACTAAATTAGGGCACCGTTGAAAGAGGCTTAGCATCTCGGGAAGAATTAATCAAATCAGAACATCCCTGGGCATGTCGTTCCCCAAGACAGCACAACTGGTGTTCATTTGGCTCCCTTCTATAGATGTTTTCTTTTATGTGCATAGCAAATATTCTTCTTGACATTGAGAGACCTTGCAAAGGACAGAGTCCTGTTTTCTAAGTCTAGGCCCTGGAGTTTTCTCTTCAGATCCCTTGAGATCAGTTTGTCCAAAAGGAAAGTAAAAGTAACTTGTTTAACATGTGACTTATAAAGTTGAAAGTTGAAGAGACAATTTTATATTAATTTGTTTTAAACAACCCTTTAGACTTCCAGTTTCTGGTCTAGCATGTAAAAAAGTCATCACTTCATCCTCACAATAAGTACAAAGCTGAGCAAACTGAAAACCAACAACTCTTCTTCAACCTTCCAGAAAAGGGAGGTCTCGGGATAAACTTCTGCCCTCAGAGCAAAACTTCTGTGGGAACCACTACTGGGTAGGAAAACCTAAACTGTAATCAATGAATTGGTGGAAGCTCAATAATCCATCAATTTTAACTTAACAGTTAAAAACTCCTAAGACTGGGGGCTCTAGTCTTAGTAGAGGAGGGGGTACACATTTTTGTAAGCCGTCCCAGGTTCTCACAGTGAAGATCCCCTTATGATTCTGGGAAGAGGGGAAAGAGTATCATTTTAAAACATACAAGAATAATCTGTTCTTAACAAGGCCTGCCCTCCAGGGAAACTATTTTACCAGAGCCTTATGTACTGAGGTCCTAAGAGAGCCTAACCAACCTGAGAGAAGACAGATACTTAACTCCATACCCCTTGACTTCCTGTCCCACTTAAAGTGGGGGGAAACTGAGGAGCACTTGTGAAGGTCACAGCCCAGGGACACAGGATCACTAAAAGACTGAGTTCTAGTCGTAAGACTGTAAAATTCCCTCCTCCCTCCATACTTTACCCCATACAACACTAATACCTATTTACCTCAGTTCCTTTTACCCAGTACATCATGTCTGGTTTTCAACAAAAAAACTACAAGGCATACTAACAGCCAGAAAATACAATTTGAAGAGACAGAGCAAGTAACAGAATCAGATTCAGATATGCCAGCGATGTTGTTTACATGAGGTGTTGAAAGAGGGGTTATGAGGTCTCCTGTGATAATCATAGATTTGTCTGTTTCTCCTTTCTCTTCTGTTCATTTTTGCTTCACATATTTCGCAGCTCTGGTTTAGTACATTAAGTGTTGCTAAATTGTTTTCTTGGTGAATTGCTTCTTTTATCGTGACATAATGTCCCTCTCTGTCTCTGGTCATTTTTTTTGTTGTTGTTCTGAAATGTACTTTACCTAATATTAAATAGAGTCATTCCTGCTTTCTTTTGATTAATGTTTACATGATATATCCTTTTCTGTACTTTGACATCTTTATTTTTTACAATTTTAACCATTTGTAAGTGTGCAATTCAGTGGCATTAAGTGCATTCACATTGTTGTGCAACCATCACCACACCCGGAACCTTTTTATGTTCCCAAACTGAAATTCCATACTGATTAAACCACAGCTCCCCATTTTCTTCTCCCCACCAGTCATTAAAAACCACCATTCTACTTTCTGCCTTTTTAAATCTGGCTACTCTGCCTACCTTATATAAGTGCAAATCATCTTTGAATGTCCTTTTGTGACTGGCTTCTTTCACTTAGTGTAATGTCTTCAAGATTCATCCATGTGTTAGCATGTGTCAGAATTTCCTTCCTTTTCAAGGCTGAATAACATTCCATTATATGTATATACCAGATTTTATTTATCTGTTCATCCTTAAGTGGACACTTGGGTTGCTTCCACCTTTTGGCTATTGTAAATAGTGCTTCTATAAACATGAATGTCCAAATAGCTGTTCCAATCCCCACTTTCATTTGCTTTAGGTACATACCCAGAAGTGGAATTGCTCGACCAAATGAATAGTAATTCTATGTTAAATTTTTGAGGAACCACCATACCATTTTCCATAGTGGCTGCAGCAGTTCACATCTCATCAGCAATGCACAAAGTTTCCAGTTCCTACATCCCCTCACCAACACTTGTTCTTTTCTTTTGGTTTTTGTTTTAATAGCCATACTAATGGATGTGAAGTGATTCTATCCTTTTACTTTTGACCTACCTTCATCATCATATTTGAAGTGAGTTTCTTATAGACAACATAGAATTGGGTCATGTTTTTTTGACCCACTTTGCCAATCTCTGTCTTTTTAATTTACATTTTTAGACTCTATACAGTTAAAGCAATTATTAACATGTTAAGGCTTAAGCCTGCCATTTTATTTTTGTTTTACATTTGTTCTATTTTTAATTTATCTTTTTTGTTTTTCTGACTTCCAGTGGCTTGCTCAAACATTATGTAGAATTCCATTTGGATTTACCTATAATTGTTTTAGTGTATCTTTTTGTATAGCTTTTTAGTGGTTGCTCTAGGCATTACACTATACATATGTAATTTATAACAGTATACTGGTGTTGTCATTTTACCAGCTTGGGGGAAGTATAGAAACCTTACCTCCTTTTATATCCCTTTCCTTTCCTCTGTTTACAATATAACTGCCTTAAATATTTCCTCTACATACATTTAGAACCACATTAGACATACTGTACTTTAGAAAACTCAAAAGGAGATGAAAGGACCACTATAATTATCTGTATTTTTGCTTACCATATTCTTTCTTCTTTTCTGATATTCCAAAATTCCTTCTTTTTTCATTTCTTTTCTGTTAAGAGAACTTCCTTTAGCCATTCTTTTAGGATAGGTCTGCTTGCAACAATTTTTTTGGTTTCCCTTCACCTCAGAATATCTTGATTTCCCCTTCATTTCTGAAGAATATTTTTACTGGCTATAGAACACCCACTTAATGCTAATTCTTTTCTTTCAGAACTTTAAAATTATCATGTTGATTCCTTCTGGCCTCCATTGTTTCTGATTCGAAATCCACTGTCATTCAAATAAGTTTTTTTCTATAGATATGGTATTGTTTTTCTCTGGTTGCTTTCAATATTATTTTATTTGTCTTTGATTTTTAGAAATGTGATTATTATGTGTCTTGATGTGGATTTATTTGAGTTTATCTCATTTGTATTTCCCTCAGTTTCGGGAATCTGTAGTTTTATATTTCTTGCTCTTTCTTCTGTTGCTTTTGTTCTGCTGTTGAGCCCATATATTGAGGTTTTTTTATTTTAGTTATTGTGTTTTTCAGTTCTGAATTTACATTTGATGTTTTATTTATATTGTATTATATTATTCTTATATTGCATTGCTGATATTTTCTCTTTCTTTGTTGGGACTTTCTATTCTTTCATTTGTTTCAAGCATGTTCATAATGTCTTAGTACAGCATTTTGATCACGATTGCATTAAAATCATCATCAGGGGCATCTAGGGGCTCAGTGACTCTTGATGTCAGGGTCATGAGTTTGAGCCCCACGTTTGGTGTAGAGATTACTCAAAAATAAAATAATCATCAGATAATTCCAACATTTCTGTTATTTTAGTGTTGCATTTGTCAGTTGTCTTTCTGTATTCAGTGTGAGAGCTTTCTGGTTTTTTGGTATGATGAGTGATGAGTTTCTAATTGGAACTTGGACATTTTTGTATTATTTTCTGTTTTAGCTAGTTTCCTCTGACACTTCACAAGCAAGGAAGGGGAGACTCATATGCATCATTATTGCCACGTGGAGGTACAATTCCAGGTTTCCCATTCACCCTCTCTTGATATCAGGGAGTGATGGGGCTCCTTATTATTGCCAGGTAGGAGTTCTGGCCCCTAACATGGTTTTCATTGACATCATTGTTGGGGATAGTCTTTTTGCCACAGGACAATGGTGAAAATCCTGACTCTCCAATAGGTCTCCCGTGACACTACCCAGCCAGGAATGGGGGAGCAGGAGATACATTATTACTCTTGGGTCAGGGTGGAACTCTAGGCTTCCTGTATGGTTTCCACTAACACTGTGGGAGAGGAGGGTGCAGCATTACCCGCCAGCAGGGTAAGAGTTCTGGCTCCCTACTTGGCTTTCTCCAATATCACTTGGGTGGGGGTGTTGGGGCTCTTCATTATAGCTTCATGAGAGTGGAAATCTAGGTTCCCTACTTGGCCTTTACAACTAAAGGTGGAGGAGGGGACACAATCTGTTTCTGTGGTATCTGGCTGGAGTAGAGTTGTTATTATCTAAAAGTTTTCTGTCTTTAGGGGTGTCTGGGTGGCTCATTTGATTGAGAGCCCAATGCTTGGTTTCATCTCAGGTCATGATCTCAGGGTCCGGGGATCAGTGGGAGTCTGCTTGAGGATTCTTTCTCTCTCTCCTCTGTCCCTCCCCTGCTCTCTCTCTCTCTCCCCCTCCCTCAAATAAATAAATACTTTAAATATAAAAGTTTTCTGGCTTAGAAAGCCCCTTTCCAGGTCCTTTGGCTAGAGAAAACAGACGTGTGCAGAAATTTCTTTTGCCTGTGCTTTGTTGCTGTTTTGACTTTCTTCAGCCCCAAATCTTGGATATTTGAAGCAAAAAGAAAACTCAGAGAACTCATCATTGTGTCTTTCCTCAAGTCCTAAGTTCTCAAGCCTATCTGCCTTCTTTCCTTCACCTTTCAAAGTCTTCTTATGTTGGTTTATATGTAATATCTATGTTTTCAGTTGTTGTTAGCAGAAGGAATAGGGAAAAGTATGTCCAGAAGTAGAAGTTTGAGAGAATGAATTTTAGCCATGTTTTTAAAATGAAGTTGGTATCAAGAACAGCATAATATTATTTTGTCAAAATCAATAAAGACTAGAAATTTTGTATCGCCAAAGGCATAAGAATGAACATCAGCATTTAGCATTCTGTTCTGAGACCCATTAATAGTTGTGCCATGAGAATAATATTGCTTTATGATCAATAACATCTGGGAAAGTCTTCATTTTATGTCCCTCCCTTTGGGACTCTCAATGTAATTAACATACTAAAGGCTCTGAGAAAATCTGCAGTAATGAGTATGCTTAATTTTTAATCCAGTGTTTCCCAAATTAATTTGAGCATAAAACATGTTTTCCCAGAATATCTAATAATATCTTCTAATAGCATCCACTTTGGAAATACTGAGCCCCACACATAACCCAGGGAGTTATCTCAGGACCCAGGCTCTACAAGGAAGGCATCTTAATTTATGAGCTGTCCTCCCTTGTCTCTGGAAGGGTGGACATTCTCTCTTGACAGAATATGTACAGGAGAGTGGCAGAGAGAGCATAGAAATCTTTTGTATTTTCCCAACACTAGTAACCTTTGCTTTTACTCTCTTTTATTTACCTATTTATTTATTTATTTATTTATTTATTTATTTATTTATTTTTTAAAGATTTTATTTATTTATTTGACACACAGAGAGAGATTACAAGTAGGCAGAGAGGCAGGCAGAGAGACAGGGAGAGGAGGAAGCAGGCTCCCTGCTGAGCAGAGAGCCCGATGCGGGCCTCGATCCCAGGACGCTGAGATCATGACCTGAGCCGAAAGCAGAGGCTTTAACCCACTGAGCCACCCAGGCGCCCTACCTATTTATTTTTATCTGTATACTACTTCTGCAAGATAAGAGGGGGAAATGTTACTATCCCTATTTCTTAGGTGACAGAGACCCAAGAAATATAAGTGTGTTCCTAGAAGAACCCGATCCAGATCTGTAGCCTTTGGATTACAAAGGTCTTTCATAATCACGGAATCCCTGCAATTTCTGACTGGAGCCCTGTCCTACTAGACATGGGTGCAGTCTGACCTCCTGAGCTGGCCCTTTGGCGTACTATGCCCTGAAGTTTACCTGGGCCTCCTTCAGGCCCCCCTAGCAGAAGCACACCCATAGAGCATCTAGAACCTTGCTCCCCGCTCTTGCTCCACACAGGGCTCTGCCAGGATGGCCTTCCTGCTTTCCAGAAACTTTTGTTCCATGGAAAACAAGTGCTGTTTTCCAGAACAAAACCTCTGGGGAGGTGAAGGGAAGCTAGAATCCTAAATACAGGATGAGGATCAAAATTGCTCCCTGACCCTCACTTCCTCTTTGGCCACCACAGGCTACTGTGCGACTCAAGACAGGAAGTGGCCCGGGCTTCAGAAGGCATTTACAGAGAAGAAATGTTCCCAGTAAACATAACATCCAAGTAGCATGCCCTGTGATCCCAGAACAACACAATAGTGATTTGTCTGCCACATTGCCTTCAGGGAATCAGGAGGAGGAAATGACCACTCTCTTATTTTGAAGAAGGTTCAGCACAAGGGCAAAATCACTGAATAAAGTGAGACACTGGATGATGCTATAAAAACTAAACATTTGTCCCAGAAAAGAGCTCCTGTCTGAAGGCCTTGATATTTGTTTTTTCTGTGGTGATGTCACAGCCCCCCCTTTTGTCTGCAAATGGTCAGAGAGGAGAGCAGTTCTTTAGTGGAGGAAGAGATGAGAAAGGACAGGGGACTTTGGGGTTGACATCACTTGTCTCTGCTGGCCTTGCCAGAGAATAGAATTTACTGTTGCCTGCAATTAGTTCTTCTTTCTACTTTGCAATCCTTCTTGCTGCTAGAGACGTTAACTGAGGCATTACATTCTTAAATAGATTCTTCACTCACCAGGCCTGGCGGCTACAATGGCTCTAAGAGTCCTTTGCTTCAAGTCATTGATGAGTGCTGTTAAAATCCAGCTATAAAATGTGAGGGGGGAAAATAGTGTCAGTTGTTAACTCTTTAACTTGAATTCATTTTTCCAGCTTGACCAGATAGGCTCAAGGAAGCAGATGTGAACACGAGGCAGGTTTGATTGGGAAAGACATCAGAAAAATATGGAACATGTCCAAACACTAGGCCCAAACAGGGCCCAGAACAGCCACTGTGGTCAGCCTGGAGCCAGCATGAGGGCCCCAAGTACTTGAAGCAGGCGGGGAGGAGATGGTGAGAGTGAGGGAGGAGTATACTTTATTTTTTTATTGAAATATATCTGATATAAAACACTGTAAATTTAGGGTGTACAAGATGTTGATTTGCTACATTTATATAATATGATTATCATTGTAACAGTAATTAGCACCCTTACCATGTCACATAATTACTTTTTTGTAGTGGGAATAATTAATACCAAGTGCCTTAGTAAGTTTGATGATTCTAATATGTGACTATATTTGCTGTACTCTGCACTAGATAACCAGGATGTATTTGTCTACTAGTTGCCGGTCTGTACCCTTAAACAACTTCTCTCCTATTTGCCACCTCCCAGACCTTGATAACCACTATTTTCTTCTCTGTGTTTACAAGTTTGACTTTTTCAGATGCCACGTATAAGTGATATCGTACAGTATTTGTCTTTCTCTGACTTACACTTGTTAGAATGGCTATAATTGAAAAGATAAGAGATAACAGGTGTTGGCAATGATATGGAGAAAAGGGAACCCTTGTGCACTGTTGTGGGCATGTAAATTGCTACAGGTACTGTGGAAAACAATATGGAGGGTCCTCGAAAAACTAAAAATAGACCTACTCTGTGATCCAGCAATCCTACTTCTGCATATATATCCAAAGGAGATGAAAACGGAATATCAAAGAGATGTCTGTATTCATAGTAGCCAAGACATGGAAGAAACCTAAGGGTTCATCAACATGAATAGATAAAGAAAATGTGGCATATGTATACAATGGGATATCATTTCACCACCAGGAAGAAGGAAATCCTGCCATTTGTGATAACATGGATGGACTTTGAGGATATTATGCTAAGTGAGGAAGGTGAAGTGAAAGAGCAGGGCAAGTTCACCTCAGACCTCAGCTCCACCCTCAGGGGACCCTGGCCTAACTACTGGCCTGTAGGTGGAGTTGAAAGGAAGAAACAAACACAGTAAGACAGTTAGGTTCTCCTCCAGATTCTGTCATCAGCACCTAACTGTGTGCCCTGGGGCAGTTGCTTCACCTTCAAAACAATTTCCTCTTTGGAGGGCACCTGGGTGGCACAGTCGGTTAATTGTCAGACTCTTGGTTTCGACTCACATCATGATCTCAGCGTCCTTAGCGGGGAGTCTGCTTAAGACCCTTTCTCCCCTCTTGCTCTGTCCCCACCCCAACATGTGTGAGCTTGTGCTTCTCTTTCTCTCTCTCAAATAAATAAATGAAATATTAAAAAAAAAAAAGATTATTCTGGGACTCTTTGGGCTAGATCATCTCCAAGGTCACTTTCATTGCGTGATTTTTCAAAAATATTTTGGGATTTTTTAATTCTTTTTCCTCAGATTTTCATTTTTATTACATATTCACCTCGACCAATTACAGAAGTATATAAAGTAAAAAATGAAAGATCCCTACCCACCCCTCTAGACCCACCTCTCCCAGACCATTGCCCCTGGGAATTCATTTCTATACAATTGGAGCAGAGTTTAAGACCATGGACTTCAGAACCACATGGCCTGGTTCAAATCCATTTCCTGCTCCTTCCCAGCTCCAGGGCCTTGAACATGGCTGTTTTCCTCTGCTTTTTTCCTCTACTGTAAAACTAGGACAATAATAATATTTTTGTTACTATGAATTAATACAGCAATGCCTAGTACATAGTGTTCAATACACATTAGCTGTTTTTACTGCAGCAGACCTCCACTTATAGTAAGGGAACAATAAATATAGCAGACCTGGGTGCTACCTGCAAGGAGTCCACCCAGGCAAATGTCAGGACCCACTCTGTGTCTGTTCCTCGCCCTACTGTATGGCTCCTTTACAGAAAGAAGGAAATGCTAGTTAGAGCAGAGAGTAGATAAGGAGCCTCCCAGGACTGGCATATCACACACAGTGACAGTGTGCAATCCCTTCAGCCAAAGGAGTCCTCAAAAAGAAGCCGGACAATGCATTTAAAAACAAGCATCTGAAAATAGCATTCCAGAAAAGGCAACAGAGGGGGGAAAATGACTTTCCTATCAATAATGACGTGTTTTTTAAAAAATCTGTTCAGTGCAGAAATTCCCAATCAGGCATTGTCTGGCGTTGAATACTCTGCAGCAGAGGAATGCAGAAATGCTTTCTGATGAAGAGAGCAAACAAAATCTCTCCGTCCCCATGCACCCCTGCCTTTCCCACATTATGTCCTGCCTTCTTAGCCTTTGGAAATGAGCTGAAGACATTTCCAGGCTCCCCAGCAGGCCCCCAGCCCAAATGCATGCTATCAGGCTTCTCCAGGTCATTACAACAGCTCACCCCTAGGCTGATTCAGTGGCCTGTGACCTTGGACTCCCAGTCTCCTCCAATAGCCAGGTCCCAGTGAGGTTTTGCCTCCTTCCCCCAAGCACCAGCTGCCCCTTTGTCTGATTCTTCAAGATTTATCCATATGGTAGAGGGGCATCAGGAGCTGTCAAGAAAAGCATGAGTTTTAGAGTCAGGACCTGACTTAACTTCTGTTAAGTCTCAGTATTCTTATCTCTAAAATGGGTTAATAATAGTGTCAGCTTCAGAGGCTTGCAGCAAAGACTAGTGAGATGACAATGTAGTAAAATGCCTAGCATCAGACCTAGCATATAGATGGTATTCAATAAATATTTGTCCCCTTCTCATTTCCTATTGCAAATATATGTCAGCCTATCTGCCCCACTGGGCTATGAGCTCCTCAAAGGTAAGAACTCTGTTTTACTCATCTCTATATCTCTCATTCCATGTGGCTCCAGACTCCAGACTCCTAGTGTACAGTTGGTACCCAATGTATTGGCTATTTATTGCCATAATAATTCTGCATAGCAAACCAAACTTAAAACAAACACTATTTAGTTCATGATTCAGCAGTTAGGCCGTTTAAACTAGGCTCACTTGGGTGGTTTTTCTGGCATGGGCTGAGCTTAGCTGCAGGTCATACAGGCTCTGACCTGAGGATAGGGAATGGTGGGACAGGGTGATGGACATGTGTCTTTCATCAAGCAGCAGCTGAGCCTGAGTTTGTTCACATGGCCCCTGGAAGGGTCCCCAAAGTAGAAGAGAGAAAGTCCTCATGAGGTCCAGCCTTGAGATTGACACATTGTCCCTTCTACCTATTCTGTCAGTGAAAGAAAGTCACAAAGCCAGCTCAGACTCAAAGCAAAATAGGCTTCATCATTCCAGCTCTCAACAGGAAGAGTGGCCAAGTCACATTTTAGAAGGCATGAATTCAAAGAGGAGTGGCAAGTTATCTCCATTTTTGCAATTTGCCACACCCAGTTTTTGAAAGAAAGAGGGTAGTTAGGGAGAGAAAAAGGAACCAAAAAGGCAATGAGAAGAAAGATCCAATTTATGTCCTCATGGTTGTGGGCAAGGACACTTAAATTCTAGGTTGCTCAGTACAAGCAAGATGAAAATTGACCTCTCAAACCATTAAGTAGTTGAGCATTCTCTAAGGTACAGTATAGAGAATATGTGCTAATTGGGGGATAAATCAAGACACTCCTCTGCCAGTGTCTTGGGAAGGCAGGTGAGCCTGGATTTATGGAGGACACTCAGCCTCCTGACAGCAGTATAATTACCGACTCCAGCATCATTAATCAGCAATCACTGACGACCAAGGGAGTCTATAAACCTCTAACTCTCTCTGTTCCAAAATTGATTCGACTTAAAAACAATTATTTAAATTCCACATACTTGAGCATTTGGCCTAGGAGAATGAAGGAAAAAAATATCAAAAAGAGAAGTTTGTATTTTTGTTAATCTCTATCTCCAGAATATCTTTTATCAGCCTTCCAATAATTTGATGGATCTTCTGTTTTACACACACACACACACACACACACACACACACAGCTTCTATCAGAGAGAAGAATTTAATACCAAATTAAATGGATTAGGAAAGCCTCCATCCCACCTATGCAGAAAATCTGGCATTCCCTAAACTGTGTGTGAATTTCCAGGAGAAGGGGCTCACATTCTTCTGGCCGTTCCTTGCTACCAGCTGCTTCCTCACTGTCACCATTCCTACCTCCCTCCTTTCTTAAGATGTCCTGGCATAGCTCAAAACCTCTTGTCCTTCTTTCCTGAAAAGTTCTTTGCACACAGCTTCATGCAACAGTTTTTACTGAAGGTTTTGTGGCCAGAGAGGGTAATTATAGCACAAGTAGGAAGTAAATTTGATAAGGGAAATCTGTGCTCTAAGGTGGCCAGCCAATCCAACAGGGAAATCCCAGTCGTGGCCCCAGGGCCATTCCAGGTTCTCCCTCCTGACCCACCCACCATGGCCACAAAAAGTGCCACAGATACAGAAGTAAAAGTGTATAAACTACCTCCTTTTTTTGTGCTCAGGGCTCAGGCCTTGGGAGATTACTCTCCTCCGAGCCCACTGACGTTAAATAAACCTTAGATCCTCCAAGGTCTCCGAGTGCCACTTGGTTTTTTGGCCAGGATCCAGTCCAGGTTCTGTAACAAATTCACTCTCAGACAGACATCACTGTTCCTAATTTTGGTGGCTTCTGCTCACCAGCAGGACTTTCCTTTCTGGTTCTGTCTCTCATGTGCCCTAGCCTTGTGCCATGATGCCATGCTTTCCTAGGAGCTCCCTCTGGACCACTGGGCCATCTCCTGCAAGTCCGTTCTTCTGTCCTCTCATCTCTTCCCCGTCCTGGGTGCTAACAAAACTTCAACATTTCTTGATTTCCAAGAGCTTTTTAGCTTTCTTTAGTTTCATCCTTCCCCATCCAGCTCAGACCCAGCGATCTCATCTCTTAACACTAGGGGGCCACGCTAGTGTCTCCCTGTAGTTGTGAGAAACAACAAAAATGCAGTTCTTCTCACTGAAAACAGTTCTTCCTCCCAGACCAAAAAAAGAAAATTTGCATTCAACTTCTGATGTAACAAGTGTTTTCTGGCATCTGTCCACCCTACCTGCCATGTGATTTGTCACTTCAGAGAGGTACATCTCACCTCTATGCCTGACACCCCCACCGGAAAGTTCATTCTTTCAGGTTAAGGAATTATATCCAGAAGACACATATAATCAAACATTGTATTGGAAGAAGTAACCCATTAGGCTGGTTCTCAAGCATAGTGTATATAAAAATCCTTGGGGGTGCCTGGGTGTCTCAGTCGGTTAAACCTTCACTCTTGATTTTGGCTCAGGTCCTGATCTCAGGGTCATGAGATTGAACCTTACATCTGGCTCTACTCTGGTCACCGAGCCTGCTTGGCATTCTCTTTCTTTCCCTCTCCCTCTGCCCTTCCCTAACAACCCCCACTCACACACACACTCTCTCTCTAAAAAAAAATAAATAAAAATCTTCTGATGCACAGGTGAAAAATACAGACTCCCTGGTCCTATCCTGTCAGAGTCTGATTCTGAAGATATGAGGTAGAACCAAGGAATCTGTATGTTTTTTAAAAAATTGTCTCATCTCTACCTTTCCTCCAGGTGATTCTGATATAGAGGATCAGCTGTCCATACCTTAAGAAATGCTGCTTTACTGTTTGACCTATAGAGAGGAAAATGGGAATGCCAGGGATCAAATTACCAATGTATTAGTTTCATATGGCTTCTGTAACAAATTATTACTGACTTGGTGGTTTAAAACAACAGAAATTTGCAGCATTATTTACAGTTGTCAAAAGGTAGAAACAATCCAAGTGTCCACTGATGGATGAATGGATAAATAAAATAAAATGTGTATACATACAACTGAATATTATTCAGCCTTAGAAAGGGAGAAAATTCTGATACATGCTGTGACATGGGTGAAACTTGAAGGCATTATACTAAGGAAAATAAACCAGACACAAAAGAATGTAGTATGACTTCACTTATATGAGGTACCCAAAGTAGTCAAATTCACAGAGGCAGAAAGCAGAAGGTTGTTTGCCAGGGGCTGTGGGACAGGAGGAGGGGGGAGTTACTATTTAATTGGTGTGGGCTTTCAGTTTAAAATGATGAAATAGTGGCTCAGTCGGTTGAGCGGCTGCCTTCGGCTCAGGTCATGATCCCAGAGTCCTGGGATTGAGCACTACTTCAGGCTCCCTGCTCGGCAGAGAGCCTGCTCCTCCCTCTCCCTCTACCTGCCTCTCTGCCTACTTGTGCTGTCTCACTCTCTCTCTCTCTGTCAAGTAAATAATAAAATCTTTATTAAAAAAAAGAATGATGAAATAGTTTAGAGATGAATAAATGTGATGATTGCACAATGATGTGAATGTCCTTAATGCCACAGACTGTACACTTAAAAGTGGTTAAGATAATACATTTCATGTTATGTATATATTAACAGACTTTTAAGAAACTAATAAAATAAAACCCAGATATTTATTCTCTCACAAATCTGGAGGCCGGATTTGAAAATCAGTATCACTGGGTCTCACTCAGGGTGTCAGCAAGGCCACACTCTCTCCAGAGGCTCTAGGCAGAATCTGTTCCTTGATTCTTCCAGCTGCTAGATGCTGCCAGCATTGCTAGCTTATGGCCACATCCCTTCAATTTCTGCTTCCATCTTCATGATGCCTTCTCTTCCTTCTGTGTATGGAATCTCCCTCTACATCTCTCTTACAAGGACTCTTATGATCGTATATAAGACCCACTCAGATAATCTCCCTATCTCCAGATCCATAATCACATCTTTAAAGTCATTTTTTTTTTTTGCCATATAAGATAACATTCACAGGTTCCAGGATTAGAATGTGGATATCTTTGGGGGACCAGTTTTTTAGACTACTACACAATCTGTCAGGGTTCCAGGGAATGGGTCCACAGTGGGGGCAGGAGAAGAAGAAGGGATCAAGGTTCAGGATTTTGGCCAGAGGAAGAGCGAGTCCAGGGAAAGGACGAACATCTTGGGCAGGTGGGAGCACTGCTCTGTAGCTTCCTAGTATTGGAGGCACTGTTCCAACCCAGCAGGAAGGGCCAGCTTAAGATGTCCACTTGTCAGGGAAGAGTGGCCAGGAGGCAGTCAGGGGCCAAGGTCACTATTCAGCCTCACAGATTCTCCATGGCTGCCCTGACGGGCTCCCAGGCACTCCCACTCTGGGGCTGAAAGGCAAGCAGGAAGTGACCACAACCTCTCTCATGCCCATCTTGGACTCCAGTGAGAGTACCCCATGTCTAAAGGAAGGATAAAGAATCAAATTTAATTCCTACTGTGTGCCAAGTTCAGAGCTGGGCTCTGTTCATCTAATTCCCAGGCAGGGGGTATATTAGCTCCCCTTTACAGATGAGCTCCCCTTTGCAGCTCAAAAAGAAGCAGTTTGCTCACGGGGTCACAGCATGTCCATCTGCTGGGTCCCATCAAGGTGTAAAGAGCTCCAATTTAAGTTGGACAGACCTGGGTTCACATCCTAGCCGTGTACTTACTGGCCATGTAGTGTTGGACACAGCCTGAATGCATCTGCTCCCTCATCTCTAACCTTGGGGACACTGCTATAGGAAGCATCTGTCTCCTGGGGTCAGTTGCTATGAAGATAAGCATGGTGCTGGGCATGGCATTTGGCACAAAAATGCCCAGATAACCAATACGGATGTTCCCAGCTCTGCCCAGGTGCAGAAAGCAGAGCCCCGCCTGGGCTCCTCCCTTCCCTGCCCAGACAGAGAGCCCGAGGCAGGCATGCAGCCGGCTGAGCTGGCCTACTTAGGAAGAGGATTTCAATACAGAGGGTTTGCAGCAACTAGGTTCTTCTGGCTCCTGCCTTTCTGCCTCCCCAAGGAGTCCATTAACCCTCAGCAGAGCACAAGGAAGCATCAGGATAATTCCCCATTTGTTCTCCACTACCAGTGCCAACATGGACCCCGGTGGGCTTCAAGGACAGTGTTGTTCAGTCTGCTCAGGGTCCTCAGCAGGCCTAGCCTCACCCCAGTGACAGCTGCAGCCACAGGGCTGGCAGCCAGACTGGGAAAGGCAGGGAATGACCGCACCCCCTGCCCCGGGCCTTCTGGGGGGTTTGCCTGCACAAGAACCCCTTTCAGAGCCATGAATACAGTGTGTGACAAGCCCACAATTGTACAAATTGTTTTAAAGACCTTTAGCAAACACAACTGGCCCAACAATAGCCTGACTAACACTGACTCTGGAGTCACTAAGCCCAGGGTGCCCACAGGCAAACCAGTGTGGCACTGCCTGAGTGAACCCAGGCACCTCAGGCCTGGCAGTAGGTGGGCAGTGGGAGGGAATCTGCCCTCTATTAAGCACCATTGTATGCCACCCCTGTAATCTGCCCTCTATTAAGCACCATTGTATGCCACCCCTGTTCTCCCCATCATAGGTGAGGGGCCGGGCCTGATAAAAATGCCCCATGGCTCTGCTCCAAGGCCTAGTGAGTTTTTCCCAAATGAACCTCCTGCCCTCAGTTCTAGACCTACCTGCTCCTCCTGGGTATCTCTAGTTCCTGCCCTGAATCCCCAGAACTGGCCTGCACCCCAGCCTCTCGGAGGGGGTGGTGTGACAAATCCGTTCCCTGCCCCGCTTGCTCAGCATCTTGCCTCTTCATTGCCAA
Source organism: Ailurus styani (assembly GCA_002007465.1). Taxonomy (NCBI): domain Eukaryota; kingdom Metazoa; phylum Chordata; class Mammalia; order Carnivora; family Ailuridae; genus Ailurus; species Ailurus styani. The sequence continues at coordinate 1,546,175 of LNAC01000104.1, read as the reverse complement.
GCACATCCCTATTTGTCATGAGTCTTACCCAAATGTAGACAGCCAGTGCCTGCTGGCTCCAGGGCCTGGGCCCAGCCCTCATGGCAGCATGCCCGCTCTCCTTTCATTGAAATTTGACAAGTCTCAAAGTTCATCCTTTAAAATAAAAAGTGCTGCAGGTATAGCATATGGACTGACTATGCTTATCTATTCCCTCATTAACTAAAAAAATAAAAGCACTCCTAACAGATGGAGCAAATTTCCTTCATTTTTTTCCTGAAGATTTTATTTATTTGAGAGAGAGAGAGAGAGAGAGCATAAGAGTGGGGAGGGTCAGAGGGAACTCCCCACTGAGCAGGGCGCCCAACGTGGGGCTTGATCCCAGGATCCTGGGATCATGACCTGAGCTGAAGGGAGACTTAACTGACTGAGCCACCCAGGCGCACATCCTTTTTATTTTATTTTATTTTATTTTATTTTATTTTTATTACAACTTTAACTTAGCATCTGCAGACTATGGAGATGCAAAAGGCCTTCAAGAGTGTGAATTTCAGCCCTTAGGTTTATGAACTAGGAACTTGGAGCAAGGATGTCCTCCAAACCAGACAATGGGGACTGGAGTTTAATTGTGTGACCACACCCTACCCCCTAATACATTAATATTACTGCCAGCAGGATGACAACCTGGATGACACAGTTGGAAACTGGAGTCCCACCAGTATTGTCCCCAAACAAGGACCCTGAGCCACAGTCCTGGACAAGTGGGAACTTGCAGGACAGACTTGGGCCCTGCGTGGGCAAGAGTGATTCATGAGAGAGTCGGGAGGCAAAACTGAAGTCACTAGCAGACACAGACTGATGGAGGTGTCTTCAGGAAGTCGGGCAGAAAGAGGGAATCCAGCACCTGACCTCAGCCTCGGGATGGCCTCCGGGCTGGGAGAGGGTTCTGAGGAGTCCCTCCAACCCTGCACAGCCCCACAGTGACTGGATGGTCAAGTGGTACTCAGCTCTTGCTTCCCCGTTCTTATAAACTGGCTGGGTGCCTACATTGCTCAACTCTACCAAGTTCAGAATCTGCTTATTTTCCTGTTAACATTGAATAGAAACTTATTAACTGACTGAAGATTAATCAGGTTCAGAATCAGCATAAGCAGCTCAATTTTTGTAAGTACTTACCAGTATGAACAAGATCCCACAGAATCTCGTCTCCCACCTCCCAGCCTAGAGCTCTTCCCACCAGACCAAGAAGCCTACTGCTCATCCAGACCCTGAATTTGCTGAAAAAAATTTGTATATATTTGTTACCTGCCTATATTTTTGTCCTCTGGCATGGCCTGTGTGAATGGAGTAAGGAACTGAAGATTTAGCTAATTTTTAAAGTCCATCTAGCTCCACGGTGAGCAGATGTCCTCCAGTGGGGACAGGGAGGTTAGCCGTCAGTCCTCAAGACAACTCACAGGTGGACCTTTTACTCTGGGCTTCAGTTTCTCCAGTTATAAAAATTAACACAGAAGACAGAGAGCAGACTTCCCTACTGAAGGATGATTTTCAGGGGCCTCCAACCTGCACAAGCACCTTTCAAGGCTTATAAGTAGTATATTTGTAATTTTGTATTCTTGTTTTTAAAAGGGGCCCTAGATTACACATGCCTAATATTCTGTAAAAACTCACTCATCCCAATGTGGGGTCATGTAGCTAATTCGGAGGCACTAAAGATGCACAGCATTTTGAAGAAGGAGCCCAAACTCCTTGAAAGACTAGAAATCATACAATTTTATCTCTACTTTTTGCCAACTCCTTTTGTTTTTCCCATGGCTGAAGTGTTGAAGATGCTGGTATCAGCAACAAGCTAACATCAGATATTCATCAGATATTCATGATTTTACTTGAAAAGCTACAGAACTTTGGGTTACAATGGTGTCTCTTATTAATGAAGAAGTAAGGAGCTTCCGCTGTGAAAAATAAAACTAAGCTCATACAAAATTCACCTTGGCTAATTTGACTTGAAATTGCAAAGGTTGAGGTTGCAAAGCAGGAGGAAGCCAGGAAGAGGAGAAAAAAGAAAATCGGAAAGGGTATGAGGCAGAGGAAGACTGGGAGATCAGTCAACAGGACAGGAAAAAGGTTCCCCTTGCAGCACAGAGAAAAACATCACCCAGTCTCTGCTCGTGTTCTAAGTGGCCACTGAGATCACAATCTGGAAGAGACCTCCTCCTGTGCTTAAAGATTGATTACAGGATATAATATGAAGAGATGCAATCATTCATTGTCCATTCAACAAATGTTTTAAGTATTTGTCGCTAGATGCTGGGGATGTAGTGATATGCAAAACAGATGTGGCCCCTCATCCCAGTCCGGAGGAGAATATAGAAAAGCACAGAGATTATTGCAACTCAGTGTGATTATGAGCTTTGGCAGCACGGGTGTGGAACTTTAGGGGAGCCCAAAGAGGACCTCTGATCCAGATTTAGGGAGTCAGAGGAGACTCCTCCAGGGAAGTGAGAAACCATCTGAGACCTGCAAGATGAATAGGCATACATCAGAGAAAAGGACTGGGAAGCATGTTTTAGGCAGAACAAAGAGGGATGCAGTTCTCCTGGACCAGGAATGTGTAGGGTTGTAGGAAGAGGTGGGGGGGTGGGCGGAGACAGGAGATAAACAGGTGCTGATCCCATAGGTTTTGAAAGCCTTAGTAAGGTGTGTGGACTCTACCTTAAAGGTAATCACTCCGATTGTGTGGGGAGTGGACTAGGGAGAAGCAGGGGAAGGAGACCATTTAGGAGGCCGTGACAAAGACGAGAGTGGTCTCAATGGAAGGAAGTTGCAGCTGTGAGATACAGAGATGTGTACAGATTCAAAAAAAAAAATTAGGAGGCACACGTGTGTGCTTTGATAATTGGTTAGAAATGAAGTGTGAGATGGCCAAGGAATCTAGGATGACCTCAGGTACGTCTGGTTTGAGCAGTTGGGCAGCCAGATGGTAGAGCCATTTGGAAAGACAGTGGCTCCAGAAGGAGCATGTTTACCATTTCTGAACTGAGTCACCCATTAGGATAAAGAGAGGCTTTAGAATTCACGCCGTTACTGCCTCCTAGTGAGATGACTGGTGATCAGCATTTCCTTCCCTCTGGCTGTATTTGCAAGGCTAACGATTGTACAATAAAAGTGGGGCTTTTTCGGAATAAAAACAAAAGCTATTTTTGAAGATTGGCTATGTGAGTGAGGGAAGATTATTAGAGGGATTTTAACTCAAAGTGGAGAACTTGATTGGAAGGGGAACAACAGCAGCCGGTGGGCAGCTGAAGGAGATGAGGTGATTTGCTGCCTCACAAACTTGGCTGCCTGTTGAGGTCACCAGCGAAGTTTAAAAAAATACTGATCCTGGATCCCTCCAGAGATTTTTCTGGAGAATCTGGTTTAACCGGCAGGAGGTGTGGCCTGAGCGCTAGAGACTTTTTTCATGCTCTTAAGACACTCTACCGTCAGCAAAGATGGAGAACCACTAACGTAATTAACGAAAGGCAAGAGAGATCACTTTTCAGAATAGCAATCTGAGTTCATTAGAAAGGAGCAAGTATCTCAGGGAGAAGGTTCTTGCAGTGAATCCATGAAGCAGGGTCAAAGGTTAGCCATGAGACAGCGCCCCCAGGGTCAGGTGTGGGGTCAGTCAGGGTGTTGTGAAGTGAGCTGAATGCCGTCTAAAAGAAAGTTGCAAGAAACTCTGCAGGACTTAGAGGCATATTACATGGAAAGAAGATCTGAGGTCCTGGATTCCCCAGTGCAGTGAGGAATAGGTAGCAGCTTCTACTGCACCAGAGGCAAGGACTTTTGCGGTCTAAGCTGTTACTGTTCAGCCAAGAGCACCGTCAGGCCAGCAACTCAGCTGTAGACCTTCACGGCCGCAGAAGACAGCATCTGGATTACTCACTGACTGAGGAATGAGTTTGGAACAGTTCGCCATTGGAGGCTGGCAGTGGTCGTGGTGCAGCCCAGGTGACAGCCAGCAATGCACTTGGCGGGACTGCACTTTCAGAGCTGTGGGCTCAGAGGCGCTGCCGTGACGCCGTCCTTCCAGTCCTGGTGCCCCTGCTGCTGGTCCTTGTCTTCTCTGGTGAGTTCCTTCGCACCTCTGACCTCATTCTCTTCACTGGTGAAAGAGGGGTTAATGGTAGCTGTTCTGTAGGTTTCTCAGGATTAAATAAAATAACATTATGACAGCAGCTAATAGGTTTTTCACATATTTTCTGATTGCCATTGTTTGAAAGAGGACAAGGGGGTACAATAGCTGTTAGGGTCAGTCTGGACCAACATCTTTCCACCTCATTTCTATCTGTCATGAGATGTTTTCTTCATTCCTTTCTAACTCTCTAGGTTCTAAAATATGGTGGCTAGAGAAGACAAACTATTTTTTTCTTAGTAAGAGATTAATGGCACAGAGTTGGTGGACCTTAAAAAAAAGTAAAAATTGAAAAAGCAAACTAAATCTCAAAATTCCATATTTATATAAAATAGCTTGATGTTAGGAATTATCAGAGTTGAAACAATGATTATTGAAATTTAAACTAAGAAAAAAGGCAATGTGGTGAAGTGTGTGGGACTTTTACTTGCATTTCTTTAAATCTGAGATGCCTTCGGTTGTGAGATTCCCTGTCACTTTCTGTATCATTAAGAACAAAGGCTGTTCCTAAGTAAACTATGACACGATGCTTTCTTTCCTCATAATTTTTTCTTATTGAAAGAGCTCTTTTGGATTAATTTAAACATCTGTTGTTACCACAAATCACTCTCATACATATCTACAAAGGGAGACAGTAAAATAAATTGGTTAAGTTGTTCTGCAAAATTTGTTCACGTTCGGTTGAACTTTTCCCAATCACTTTTAAGTCACCCATGGCCATAGTTTTTCCTACACTCATATCCTTCAGGCTTGCAAGTGAATTGATGATATGTTTCCTTATTATCACCCATATTCTTTTCTCTAAGTCACTGACATCTCTTTTTGTAAGCTTTTTTGCCTAGCGTGTGATAGGCAATCCTTCTGTACTTATCTTGGTAACTAAACATAACTCAGCTTTATCTACTGGTGGATATATTCCTTTCTTGAGCCCTATAAAGCTATACTTCTCAAACTTTCATGTTCATACAAATCACCTGAGGATGCTGTTTAAAAGCAGATAGAAAATCGGTGTGGGCTAGAGCCAGCACTGCTCTAATTCGCACACGCTCCCACACAGGTGGTACTACAATTTAAGTAACAAAGCTATCGTGCCATTGGCTCAACTGGCTGCTGCTTTGCAAGAAAGTATAGAGGTATCATTACTCCTCCAGTAGATGTTTGTTTCACTAATATCAAATTTAGACCCTACTGCATGGCTTTCATGCCCTCTGTATGCACAATTTTTCATTTCAACACCAAATTATGGTATAATCTTTTAAAAATTATTTAAATGGCAGTGAAATTCAACACGTGTAGCCCCAGGAATGCACATCATTCATTGATGTACATGATAGCAGAGGAGCTAGGAATAAGTTAGTACAGGTAGTCAGGGCTGTGCCCCAAATGTGGATGGTAAGGGACACCCAACGTCAGAGATGTTAAAAAGTGCAAAAACGTGCAGCTTCAGCTCAAGGAAATATGGAGAATCTGTTGCAAATCTCTGTACTATTTTTAACCACTATTTTTTGAAGGGTTTTTTTTTTTCTTTACTTAAGAAAATGCTGACCTCAGCCTTAGGAGGTATGACGGAGAACAGTAAAACCCCAGTGTGTTTCTGTGTCTCTGTTCTTAACATTTTGGCTTCACCGATGTAAATGGAATGCCAGGAGGGAAGTTCAGTGTGTGAGCCTTGGTGATATATGTGCTTATAGCTGACTTCTCAGGGCTCAGTCTCCTGTGTACTTGTTGAAAAATGCCTAACTCTGATACCCCCAGCCTACTGAAGCAGCTGATCGGGGGGGAAACTGTCACCAAGTCCCTCATGAGAGCCTAACACCACTCCAGCTTCAGAATGATTGGTTCAGTGTCTTCACGCCTTGCTGTAGGATTTAGTCTCTTAGCCTCCAGGTAAGGGGCACCTCCCATGTACCAAAACGAGAAACACGGAGTTATCTGGCAGAGTATCTCTCTCTGTGCTCCCGGAGGCTACACTCCAAATAGGTTAGTGGAGAAAACGTGGTGCTCCGGGCATTTGGGAGGGGAGTGGAAGAGGAGGAAGGAGGTTGCTTCCAGTGGATAGGAGGAGAAAAGGACTTTCTGGAAAGGCAAGAAATGTGCCAGATCTTGAAAGGTGGAGGATAGGACAGGAGAAGAGGGCATTGTAGGTAAGTGGTTCAGCATAAGTAAAAACAAGGAGACAGGAGGGCACTAGTCACACTCCACAAAGAGTAGACTGAGTGTTGTGCTAAGGAGATGGATCATGTCACAGAATCTTGTACGTTCAGAGAGCTTGAGAAGTAAGGCCATGCCCCAGGAGAACTTGCTCTGTTAAAGCTGGTCTCTCCAATTTTAGAGTTTGAAATTTTGTTTACTCTTCTTATTCTTCTTTCTTCTTCTCCTCTATTCTACTCTCTTTTCAAATTAAGAGAGAAGACACCCAGAGCCTTGATTTTTTTTTTTTTTTTTTTACCAGTGCTTCAGGCCATGTTCTTCCTTCCCTTCATGCTGGCTTCCCCTGCCACTCAACTTATTCCTGCAGACTACTCTGCCTTACTCCCACTGCTGTCAGCTGGTGCATGAGGAGAAATGCAAGCTCATTGCAATATTAATCTCAGCAAAACATAACCAGAGAGGAAATTGTGCTGCTCTGTTGCAAATAGCATATGGTACCTCCCAAAAGCCAAAAGAAATGATTTTTTAATCATCTGCTGTTCAGGATTATCCACGCTCCTTTCCTCAGTGTGGATAATTGAGGGTTGGCTGTATTTGGATTTCAAAGCAGTTTGGACTTTATTGAAATCCAAGGCTCCCAGTTTGTACCCCGCACTCAGTGGGCATTCGTGCCTATAATTAAATTGATCTGTGAGAGGAGGGCCACAGAGGTACCTCTGACGTGAGTGGCTGCCAGAGAGAGACAACTGGCATTTTTATGTTGCTCACGTGGGACAAAAATAATAGCAACTGCTTTCCTTCAAGAGAGATGCCTTTTGTGCCTTTGTGCTCGGGTCTGGGTGCCATTTCCTCCAGACATTTCAGTGTGCTTTCCGGGAAGAGGAGACTTTGGTGAATTTATCACCTTTTAAGATGACTTCACTTTGTGACGCAAGAGCAATATTAGAGATGATTTGTTTTCAAGGTGGGCAAAAGTTGGCCAACATGTGTATGTACACAGACACACATGCACACTTATGCTCACACACATGCATACACACCACACACACACACACACACACACACACACACACACACACACTGGGAGCTGAAATTTTGAGTAAAGGGGAAGCTGAAATCAGCATAGCTAGACAAATATGTCTGTTGTCTGCATGTGTGTGCATTTTGTAAGAAGGACAGATGGCAGCCTCTTCTATGGGCTCAAAGAGCAAGAGGTGTGTTGCTAAAGAGTGTTCCCTGGGCACAGGGGACAGGAGGGACAAAGTAAGGACTTGGGAGCTAGCCCCTCCCCTGGTTGTGTTTGCCACCTAGAGAAGCAGCGAGGAAATGTTAGAGACGGAAGCGTGCGTGTTCCTCCATGCACAGAAGCCGCCTGGGCGGGTGTCCTCACCAGCCCCAGAGGCTCCGCACGGTGCTGGGCTGAAGGCTGAGAGGAGGAGCCCCAGGAGCCGGTTGTTGCTTGCTGGGCAGGGGTCTGTCGAGGGGGCCAAGCCCTTGGGGCACTGGGCTATTACACAGAATGACAGAAAAAGGTCAGAGCAGGACTGTGCCCCTTCCCGGTGGACATCTTTGGAGGCTGCATTGGTTGAAGCCCCTTGGGCACTTTCAGCGACTCCCTCTCCTTGTTGACGGGGGCACTCTCCCAGGTGCCAGCAGCCATAGAGAGCATTATCGCAAAGCCTGCTGCTTGCACCCATGCACAGGGGCAGCCCCCAGACCCTCCTGTTTAAGGGCAGGAACAGGAAGCAGTGTGTGTGTGTGTGTGTTGCCCCATCCCTTCTTTGTTAAAGTCAGAACTAAGGAGTTGGGACTATAGGACCAAATTCTGCACCCCTCCTCCAGTGCAACATTCCTCTTTGTTTGGCTGGCTCGTATCCAACGGCCTATAAGAATCTTTGATCAGTGCTCAAGGCCAGCAGTGTGTCCTGGGGTCAGGCCTCCCACCCTCGTGTACCCCGGGCTCCTCTCCCTACTTCTCTGCTTCCCACCAGAGAGACTGCTCTTCTTGCCCATTTCTTCCATCAAGACTTCCCGCACTCTCAGGGAGCTCATTACCGACTATTTATGCATGTGCCCTCAGCACCACACAGACACAGAGAGACAGCAGCCGTGCGCTGCCAGCTGCCTCCCCCCTGCAAGGAGGGTGAGGAAAGACAGCCACCCACAGCATCACTTCCCTGCCTTCCCCAGAGGACACCACAGCCATTTTCATGATTAAACCCACTAACCACTCCTCCCGACATCTGCGATGGCTTCTTCTGACCACTGTGGTTACTGATTAAAGAGAAGCTGGATTATTTTTCTTAGGAGAGAATTAAAGCCAGGGGGGTGGGGGGTGGAGAGAGAGAAAGTGAGAGAGAGCCCTTGGGTGCAGTGCCCCTGGGGAGAACTACAGATTACTCAGTCCATCTCCACTCTCTTGACACCCAGCACCCCAGTCACCCCAGAGGCAGCCCAGAGGGCGTGTGCTATCACCTGGGATGTGTGCATATTTTGGGGGCAGAGCCACTCTGGCCCTGCTCTCACCAAGCATGTAGCAGTTCTTCCTGAGCACCAGGCATTGTGCTGGGTCCCAAGTGCAAAAGTCCCCAGCTCCCCCTCCCAGAGGAGGCAGGCCAGCACTGAGTGTCTGCGGGAGGACTTCAGGCAGTCCCTCTCTGGCTGTTCCATCCTGCAAAGCTGTCCGTGCATCTTGCTTTATAGACTGTAGAACTACAGCTCTGCTCAAAACCTAACGTGTATCCCTCTGGCTCAGGAGCAATGAACTGTCCACTAGCAGCTCTCCCAGCAGGACTGGAAAGCCTATGACTCAGATGAAGTTCCCAGTCCAAAAAAATAATAATGTAAGTAAGGCACTACCCTGGTGTTTCCCATCTGTGTGTCTGCCTTTTATGGCCTGGACTCTTGACTCTCATTGGACTTGCTGATGAAAAGCTGCTGACAGAGCCCCGGGGTGTCTTGAGGATTTCTGTACGAGGGGCCTCAGGTGGCATTGTGGTCAAGGGGGGCCCTGTTTATTGAGCACACTGGTTATTTGGGAGATGCTGATGGAGCCTGCAAGAGGGTTATGCCCTCTTCTATCATCCCTACCGTCCTTGGCAGCTCCTCAAATTGAGCCTGTGTTCATGAATGAAGCCAGCACTGGGAGAAAGGAGAACCTCATCCCGGGTCTCTTTTTGATAGTCATCCTGACAGGTGTGGATTTGGTTTGCATTTCTCTGATGCTCAGTGATGTTGAGCACATTTTCATATACCTGTTGGCCATTTGTATGTGGACATACTTTTCCAGCATAACTCATGTTGTGTCTCTCCCCTTCTGGAAAGACTCCAGACCACCCATCAGGGTCAGAATAAAATTCTTGTCTCCTTCCCTCAGCCTCCAGTATAGCATGGCTCTTCCCCTTCTCCCCTCCTCTCCCACCGTCCCCTGCTCAGTCCATGCTGCTCTGGCCGCTCCAGTTTTTGTGACTCTTCCTTACTAAGCCTGGCTTATTCTGCCTCAGAGCCTTTGCACCTCCTCCCTCTGTCCAGCATGTTCTATACCCAGAACTTCTTCACACAGCCTCTAGTCTCATTTCATTCAGATCTCTATTCAAATGCCACCTCCTAAGAGAGGCATTCCCTGATCATATTATCTAAAGCAGCACTCCCCCTCACCCCCCATCACTCTCTACCCTCTTAGTCTGCTTTAGTTGTTGTTGTTGTTGTTTTAATAGCTCTCATCATTTCCCAGTTTTGTATCCAACATTATTTTATATAACATATCTGTTTATACAACATATTTGTTTGTTTTCTGTCTCTCTTACTGGGAAGAAAGTCCCAACAAGGTAGGGGTCTGATCTGTCTCATGTCTACTATGTCCCCAGAATATACAATAGTGCTGGCACAATAGTAGCTGTTCCATCAACACTTGGTGAGTAGGTGACAAAGTGAATAAAGCTGATCCATGCATTCAGTGTCCCAGCCACTGAATGGGTTCAGGGATAGGCAGGTGACTTAACCTGGTCTGGGCAGACTGAATCTCCTGAGTGGATGCCAGAATGCCAAGCCGGAGGCACACATTTTTCTCTGCTGCCCTAAGTGTTGCCATGGTGAGAGGCTGCGTCCAGAACTGCCATATGTGTCCAGGGACAGGGTCTTCTCTGGGGAAGAAAGACCATGGGGCAAACCTGGTGGTAGCCTTAGAGCTCTGAAGAAGCCTTAGAGCTCTTTCCAGCCATCAGCCAATACATTTCACATGTAGCATGTAGTTAATCCTCACACAACACCAAAGTAGCTCTGTTTTCCCCACACTTCCCAGATGACAGAATCAGGAAAAAACTTGAGTGACTTAGCCAAGGTCACACAGTCAGATTGGGGCTCAACTTCAGATCCTCTGACCAGGACACCATGTTGGGTGTTCTCCCCTTTGCCTCAGAGGGCCCTTCTTGATGGAAGATACAGCCCTACTGACATGACAGGGTCTAGACAGGGATGGGGGGATTACCCTCAAAGTGGAACATCCTGCTCTTGGACTCATTCTGTTTATACAGGGCTTTTCTTCAAAGCACTCCACCTGCTTTTGCAAATAACTATTACAAAGCTTTTCTGCAGCAAGTCTGGAGGAGAGAAGTCAAACAATGGCAACAAAGGTCCTCCAGCCTTAGAAACCAATAAGCACCCATCCTTATCCGCTGACAGGGTACAGGATTAAGAGCACAGGCCTCCATGATTTGTCTGGTAAAGTAACACCGCACCTCACAGATGTTTAATCTGCATTATCGGCCCCACCAACTGCGTATGAGATTACAAAACTCTTTATGTTAAAGAGTGGCAAATGGGTGTCCCTCAGCCCCCGCAGGCTCCTCTCCCATGAAATCCACTGAGGACAGCTTTGCTGGGCTATTCTCACAGTCTTTGATGCCTGGCTGGCCCTGCCTCAGAAGAGCTTCATTTCTCAGAGCTGGACTCATACTATGTGATTCCTGAGCCCACCTGCCTCCTCAGCCTGCGGTCTGTCCAGCAGCTGCCTGCTGACTGCCAGAATGGCTCTCCTTAGGAAGGAGCCTGCAGGGAAATCTCTCAGCCGTGTGTTCTCATGTACACCAAAGGCTGCCAGACAGTGTCGAGTGAGGTGTGTTCTGGAGATGGTGCCTGGGCTCCCCCGCCAAGCCCCCAGGCTCTTGGTGAGGGGTGGGATCCATGAGAAATGTTTCCATTCATCCATGGCAGCCTGTGCATCACCCACCAGGAACCTCTCTTTGGCCTAGGTTAATGACCTACTATGGCTCCCACTTTCCCTCCCATTGAGGCCAGTGTGTTCATGTGTTCCTTCCCATGGCCAACCTGCTCCACCACCTCCGCCACTCAGATCAGGGCACACCCCAACCCAGATACTCAAGGAACCCCCACCTAGGTGATGGCACCCATCCCAGCATATGATCCTGCAGAAGGAAGGCTGGGAAACTATGCAGCATGGAGTCCAAATTCAGCTAGTAAAAATAAGACCATTTTCATCTGGACCCAACAATTGACTTCCTGAGGCAGTTCTCAGAAAACTAGAATCAGGACAGAGAAATACCAGTTTTTGTCTGCCTTTGGACAGCTAAGCTTATACTAAATGACCATCTGGCTCCAGACCCCTCAGGGTCGGATGATTCCCATAAATCCTTAGTTTTCCAGCAGAGAAGTACACAGGAATCAGGGAGGGGATTGAGTTCTATCCTCAGAGATTTTGGTTCAAGATGTCTGGAACAGGATCATTACACATGTTTCCCTACCCCACACACCAAAGCCTTAAATTTCAGAGAAATAAAGAAAAGAGGGGACTTGAGAGGCGATCTCCATGGGTAGGGAGGACAGTCTCACCTGGCAGTGGACCATCAGTGAGCGGGTTTTAGCTAAAGATCAGCAGATGTCCCATGCTCAGTGCCAAATGGAGCAAGGGCCTGGCACCTCTCCCAGCTTCTTTATTCTCCCCTTCACTGGAGAGACATCACTAGACATCAGGAATCACTAGATACAAATTCCTCTTAACTTGTCTCTAAGACAGGTTCATGCCATCTGGGGAATGAAGGCAACGCCTGCTATCCATGGGTCATGGCCAGGAAGCTAGGCATCCGGCCCCAGGCCAGGAGCTCAGCAGGAGCCTGGTAAGAAGCAGCCACCCCAAAGCCAGAGGGACTCAGCTCTCCTAAAGGGATGCTTCTCTTGGTCCTGATGGGGACAGGGGCAGAGTGGATGTCTTGAGAGGAATAACGAGGCCATAGTTCAGCAGGAAGCAAGCCATGAGTTTATTCATGGCGAAGATCACATTTCACTGTTGGCTTAGCTGGTCTCCAAGCAAGCGGTCGCTGTCTCCGCTGTAGAAGGTGGTTTGCGATAGCTTTCTCTGCAGCTGTACTAGGACATGTGCTGCCATAATGCTGTGTCTACCATCAACAAGAACAGCAGGCACTTTCTAAGTACTGTTCTAAACACATCATGTTATTAATTTATTAATCCCCACTATTACTTTGTTAGATGGGTACTAAAATCCCACTTTCTTTTTTCTTTTTTTTTTTAAGATTTTATTTATTTATCTAACAGAGAGAGAGACAGTGGGAGAGAGAACACAAGGAGTGAGGGGTGGGAGAGGAGGAAGCAGGCTTCCTGCAGAGCAGCGAGCCCAACTCGGGGCTCCATCCCAGGAGCCTGGGATCATGACCTGAGCCAAAGGCAGATGCTTAACGACTGAGCCATCCAGGTGCCCCCAAATCATCCCATTTTATAGATAACTGAAGCACAGATAGGTCACGTAACTTGTCTGAGATCACATGGCAAATGGGTGGAGGAGCTGGGAAGTGAACCCAGGTGTACTGACCTTCAGAGTTCTCCGTTGTTTGGGTGTGAGAATGGGTACCAGGTGGGTCTGTAATTCTGTCAGATCAACATTCAGGGACCCTTCCTATCCAGAGGGAAGTGGTGACAAAGGTACCATCTGCCCAGTGGAATGATTGGAGTTGGTGTAGTCTGAGCATTCAGGGTCAAGGTTTTTGTAACTAATGTCACAGATAAGCAATTGGGTGACATAAAACACCATCAGAGTGTTCCAGACAGGTGTGGCTGGTAAAGCAAAGGAGAACCAGACACCAGCCATGGACACTTAAAGGACTGGGGAAACCCCAGCTTCTGCTTTCCCCGAACACAAGTTCCAGTATCAGCAAAGAAAAGTCAGAACCACGCTCCAAAGAGCATGCCTTGGCCTACCAGCTTCAGACCCTGTCCAAGGTGACTATTGTGGTCCTAGAGGATCCATGGCTCCCTCCATCCTCTCCCCTCAGCCAGGCATCACAACCACAGAGGAGAGACCAAACAGAGCCTGCCTCCTATAGCTGTAGCTGGCACTGTCTATGTGTAATTCAAAAGCCACCTACCTTCTCTTCCTGTGTATCTGCCCATGAGATCCCTCCCCTGCAGACCTTAGTAAGGGGAATTAGCTGGATGCATTGTTAGGAGTCCTCACTCCTGCCATATCCTGTGGGCGAGTGGGAGATACTGAATGGTTCTGCTGGAACAGAAGAGCAAAAGCTTGTGGGTGGAACAGAGGATAGCTAGAAGCAGAGAGAGCAGGGAGCCAGAGTTCAAAGACTGTCCAGAATGGGAGCGGAGACTGACCTGATGGGGGGCACAGCTGCTCCCTTGGGTGGTTCCGGGGCAATTGGTAAGAGAGCAGCCTGGCCCATCGGGTGCTGCAGAGTGGAGGAAAGAGCATAGAAGCTTCTTGGGAACCAGGGCAAGAAGGTCTTGAGATGGAAATAGGAATCCATAACTTGAGGACAGAACTTCAAGGAAGAGCTATGTTCTAGACTGGACAAAGCCATAGTCCAGAAAACCCTGTGGCTTTAACTGTGAATCCATGGCGGGCGGGGGGCGGGGGGGGGGACTAGCCCTCAGCGGCAAACACATGCCTGAACTGGCACTTATTGAGGAAGAAGACGTAAAAGAAAAGTCAAGGCAACATTTCTGAGACCCGCACCTCAAATGGAGGCACCCTCGGGATGCTCCCGTAACCCGGCATAGGAGTCGGAAGACCACCCAGAGGCTGGGAGATGCGACACATCTGAGTCTTCATTTCCTCCCATTAGTTTGCTCTTAGTGAATTGCCACCTTTGTTAGTGGCCTCATACTATTCCTCTAGGTGCCCCCAATGCCACAGTACTGTCCAGTGGAACTTTCTGCAATGATAGAAATGTGCTTTTTGTGTGTGTGCTGTCCAATACAGTAGCCACTGGTCAGAAGTGACTATCGAGCACTTGAAATGTGGCTAGTACCGGGCGCCTGGGTAGCTCAGTGGGTTGAAGCCTCTGCCTTTGGCTCAGGTCATGATCTCAGGGTCCTGGGATCGAGGCCCGCATTGGGCTCCCTGCTCAGCAGGGAGCCTGCTTCCTCCCCTCTCTCTCTGCCTGCCTCTCTCTGCCTACTTGTAACCTCTCTCTGTCAAATAAATAAATAAACTCTTAAAAAAAAAAAAAAAGAGGG
>LNAC01000104.1:1509272-1531178 GCA_002007465.1 Ailurus styani | reverse complement strand
AAAAAAAAAAAAAAGAAAGAAAGAAAAGAAATGTGGCTAGTACCACTTAGGAGTTGAATTTTCCATTTTAGTTACTTCTAATTTTAACTTAAACAGCCACATGTGGCTGGTGGCTACCATAATATATAATGCAGCCCTACACTGTAGCTTCATAAGGGCCGAGACAGGTTTCTGCTTCCTTCTCATCTTGCCACAGCCTGGAGTCAAGCATGGGGCCCTTGGCAGACCTTTCGTAAATGAGCCTGACCGAGTGACTGAGTGATCCCAGTTTGCAGAGAATCATGAGTAGACCCGTTCAGCAAAGGTGGCATAACTGACCCCTCACCGCTGTTCGGTATAATGGAGAAAAATGGAATTAATCTGGGCACTGAGAGTGAAGTGGTGCTTGCTCCATTCTCTGCAGCAATGGATTGCTTCATTATCCAGGTCATTATCAAGTCTGTCCCTGCCTTGGTTTGCATGCATGCCTGTTAATTGTTTGTGTAAATAAGAATGGCCCTGGGGCGCCTGGGTGGCTCAGTGGGTTAAAGCCTCTGCTTTCGGCTCAGGTCATGATCTCAGCGTCCTGGGATCGAGGCCCGCATCGGGCTCCCTGCTCAGCAGGGAACCTGCTTCCTCCTCTCCCTGTCTCTCTGCCTGCCTCTCTGCCTACTTGTAATCTCTCTCTCTGTGTCAAATAAATAAATAAAATCTTTAAAAAAAAAAAAAAAAAAAAAAAAAAAAGAATGGCCCTGGAAGGGTGAAGGAGCTACCCATCCTCATCTTCCTGGCTCCTGGCCCTGCCTTCTGCATCTCTCTTGTCCTGGTCTCCTGCTCACTTGGGCACCTGCTGAGAGCAAGTAGGCTTGAAAAGGGGTGGGGGGGAACCCACTGGAGGAACTGAGCAGACTGAATACATTCTTGCTCGACAGCTGAGAGAATCACCCCTTCTACCATTGTGTTCAGGAAACACCACCACTGACACTCTCTCGGGAATAACAATAGCCCCGGTGAATGAGGCCCTTTTCCCTCAGAGCTGAACGTTTCCATGGGTGCACATTACCTCTCTCTCTCTCCTCTAGGAAAAGCCACAGCTGATGGCTCTGTGGGCCTCAAGTAGATGCCATACCTTTCTTCTTATTGTCTTCAAGACAAAGCTCTACCGTCTTTAAATTGGACCCGAGTGTTTAAATTTAGGGGTTATCTTTCAGCTGAGGTGGGTAGCTTATTTACAAAATCTCCCCCACTTCAGCTCTGAGCCTTGAAGCTTCATTTGCAAATGAAAGCTCTTCTCGGGGTCTTTATTATGGTGTGTGCGCCACCTAGAGGCCACTGTGTTAAATTCAGCCTTACTTCCGGCCACCAGCCTGTTGTATCTTTTTCCCTTCTCTCTCATTTTTTCACATGAAGCAAAGGACCTCAGAGGACCTGTCTTTGCTGAGTAGACCCCATTCCGCTTCCACCTCCTCAAAATTGGCTTTCTGTGATCCCAAACCCTCCCCTCACAGAGCTCTTGGCCTGAGGGAGGCCCGCACAACCAAGGAGACTTTCTAATACTTCTAGCCTCTGTCAAAGGAATAGAACTTTTCAGGCTGTCTTAAGACTTAAGGAAGATGCTTGAAAGAGACCAGAGGAGACTTCTTGCCTATGTCCCAGACATATAGGATCTCTTTGGGTGCTGCAGTCTGGCAGGGTTCTTCGGGGGTGGGGCGTGGAGAGAGGGTGCAGTGGTGGAGACAAAAGATCCAGTCCATCTTATCCTTCCTCCCCTGACTGCATCTGTGCCACACAACCACACATGGGTATCCACAGGGACTGACACCGTGTTAGGGGAACCGATACCAAATATTTTATTGGTGCCATTGTGGTTTGTTTTATTGTGGTAAAATACACATAACACAAGATATGTCATTTTAACCATGTTGAAATATATGGTGCACGACATACACTCATAATGCTCTACAACCATCACCATGATTTATTTCCAGAGCCTCTTTGTCATTGCCGACAAAAAAACTCCATCCCCGTTAAATAATAACTCCCCTTTCCTGCCTCCAGCCCCTGATCATCTCCATTCTTTTCTGTCTCTATGATAATTTGCCTATTCTGGGTCATGGAATCATATAATTTTTGTCCTTTTGTGTCTGGCTGAGCCAAATATTTTTAGCTGTGGCTGTTTGACTTGGGCTATAGAGGCTTGGCTTTCTTTTCTGTTTTCTCTAGAGTAGAGATGGGAAAGAAGTCAGCAAAATGAACTTAAACCGTGCCCTTGAGCCACTGCCAACCCTGGCCTTGCCCTCCGGCTGGGTGTGCCCCTGAAAAGTGCTGTGGAATTGAGGAAAGGAAGAGCCGAGGCTCAAATCTCTCCAAACAAACAAGGAAGGGGCCATTGTTTGGAGGCTTAGAGAATCAGGCCTTGGCTGGCATTTCCTGGCCTAGTTTGAAAGGGATCCTGAGCAGGCTGTCACCGAAGTCTGATGAGAGGGGTTGCCACTGCAGAGGATCTGACCCTAGAGGTTTGGGCCAGACAGGCAAGAGGCAGCCCTGAGTGTCCGCATGTGTGTGAGGGGTGGTTTCTGGGTTTGTGTGTCCAGGGATAGTCTGAGGATTCAAGGGGATGCTGTTCACACTTCTTCCTCCATTCTATAGAGCGCTGGTTGTGTACTTTACACTCACTTCTTTTTTTTTTTTTTTACACTCACTTCTTATTGCATGAACAGAGTGGGCCCTCTTACAGAAATGGCTATTGCTGTATGTGTAGGTTTCAGTTATTTTTCTATTATGAAACTATTTCTGAAAATGTCACTTCCCAGGGAGAGGGGGATCGCAGCACCGGAGTGAGTCATCATAATAGTAACAACTAACATTTATATAGCATTTAATGGTTTATAAAGCACTTTGCACAGACATGATCTCATTCTTCATCTCAAGAACATAAGTAGGTAGGGAGAGTTTATAAGTGGCACCAGGAAGGGATGCCTCATGTCTTGGTTTCAAGAAAATGGTGATCATCTCAGATCTATAAATGGGCTTCAAGCCTAAGATATCTCCTTGGCTGAAAACAGAGACCGTGTAGGAGATTCCCTTCAGGAATAAGAAAACTGGACATCAGAAAACCACATTTGACTAGGAATTTTAGCAAATTTGAGACGTGCAGGATACAGGCTCCTAAAGCTGACCTCTACGTCAAGGTTTTTTAGTCAATAAGTGGGAAATGTTGAGTTAAATCACATTAATTTAGTTTTTTGCAGGATTTTTTCAGAGCCTTTATTTATGTGCATTGTGTCTTCCCAAAGGAGGGCTAGAGTATATGATTCTCACATGAATTTGGTAATGAAATAGTTATCATAGTTTGAGAGTAATGTTCCTTAGTATACAATTTAGGAAATACAAACTAAAGAGGGTGGATCCCTGGGCTCAAAGTGAAACTAGGACCAACAAAAGGTAGAAACAAAGTGTTTTCCAGAGAGATGATGGAGGCTGAAGATTTAAGCAGAATGGTCTGAAGCCCAGAGAAAGAGAAAAGAACGGGATGGGAGGGGGTTACTCCTGGAGTGAGTACGGATCAGATGTGAAGGCAGAATGTCTGTGGAACTTCCCATGGCAGTCTGGCCCATTTGAGTGTGGTCAGTGCAGCATCTACCCTTCCATCCCCACCAGCCTGGCAGCAATGAGATGAGGGAAAGCCCGCATCCCCGGTCCATCCCCTTCACATGGGAATTTAGGGACTCCTCACAACATTTACTCCTGTGGGGACTGCACTCAAAAGGAGCCATCAACACAAGCTTGGAAACCCCTCAGTCATGCTTTCTGAATGACACATGTATTTGCATGGAGTTTAATTTGGATTGTGCGTAAACATAGAGGTGATTGAAATTTTGCTTTCTGGGTCTCTTAAATCAGTCATAATAATATCTGCCACTTGGGGCGCCTTCCATGTGTCAAACACTGCACGGAGCATTCATTCTCAAAGTTTTTACCTGATGGTCACCAAAATCCTCTGGGAGAGGTCTGGTTACTTCCTTCATTTCACAGATGAGGACACTGTATCTTAGAAATGTTGGGTGTCGTGTTGATTGTGCAGTCTATAGGTTATAGAGCCCGGATGTTAATGCCAATAACCTCAAGGCTCCATGTTTAACCATAAAGTTTTACTGCCTCCTCCTGTGTAGATAAGATTGTTCTTTGCTTCACCCTCCTATTCATTCTCCCTGTCTCCCTTTCCTGAAGAATCTGTTTTAGTCTAGAAGGCCAAGACTACATTTCCCAGCCTGCCTTTCAGCCTGGTGTAGTCAATGAGATATAAACAAAAGTTGTATGGTATAGTTTCTAGAAAGTCTACTTAGAAGGCTACACTGTTGCAAGACATACTCTGTTCTGCTCTTGCTGCTTCCTCTTGCCTAAAACTTGCAGGTTATAGGTGGAGTTATAGCAGTCATTTTGGACCATAAGTTTCCCAAGGATGACCATCACTTGCTAAGGATAATAAGGCAGGAAGGCAAGAAGTTCCTAGTCATCATGGAATGTAACTAACACACCTACTATGAGCTGCATAAATAAATTAGTCCCTATTGTATTTAAACTACTCTTATTTGGGTTTTCTGTTTTTTGAGGATGAAACTAATCCTAACAGATACAGCAAACTGTATTTCAAAAATTATGCTTCCTGGTCTTAATTTCTAACTGCCTGCCCCATCAGTGAACAATTTCCTCCATTGAGCCATGTTTCCCTTCCACACCCCATTCCCCAGAGAAGCATGTTCCCTCCCTGTCTGACTCAAGTCCTAAGTCCCAGTGACCTTTTCCATATCCACCCAGCCTCTCCCTTTCTAAATCTAGCAATTAATACTGTAATCACACTTCTGGGACTTGTATTCTTTTCAGCACCACTGAAAATAGTATTAGGAATGTTTTATACTAACAACTGTTTGGGGAGAAACATGGTTTGGTATAAAAAGCACTGACCTGGTAGAAAAATAAGGGGGTGACTCTGTCCTTTGCAAGTTGCAAGGTTGTAAGGAGAGAACCAGTAGGTGATCTCTTCCTTGACATGAACTGAGACCCCCTGACTCAGCCAGTAATGACTTTTCCACTTTATGGGAAGCAGATGGGATTTTAATGGACTGTGACAGTTGTCTATTTTCTTTAAGCAACATACACTGAGATCTATGCGCCCCTTCCAGGAGATAGCATGCATAGTCACAAAAAAAGGAAGGTAACATTTGCAAATTCCTACTTAAACCTTTTTCTTTAGAAATCATGCTGCTTTGCTTTTTTATTTCCTAAAAAAGAAAAAAAAAAAGGAGACCCAGCCTTTCTGTTTTCTAGATGAGGTAAGAGTTGTGATTGGCTAGCAACACAATGCCTTTTTTTTTTTTTTTTTTTTTTTTTTTTTTGGACAGAGCAGTGGAGGACTCCTGGATGGCTGGCAACATTCTCCCTTCCAGCAAAAATGTTCATTATGAGTTTTCACATTGTAATTTGTAAAAGCTACACATTTGTTTTATGCGATTTTCTGTATTTGTGTTACATTTAACATAAAAGGATAAAAAGGGGGAGGGACGATAGGGCATACCTTCCCCCTGGAACTGTTTCCTAGCCATGTTCATCTGTTGACAGCTGCGGGATTATCTCCCCCCATTGCTTAAGAAGTAGTGCCAGCCCCAGAAAATGGAAGAACCCTGTTTCTGCAGAGAGATGTAATAATTGCTAACATTTCTGGAGTACCTACTCCAACTAGTTCCAGTCGAAAGACTGTTATATATATTTTCTCTCCTAGTCCTTAGAGCAACCCCATGAGACCAATACTTTGATTACCCCCTTCTCACAGAGGAGGAAACTGAGGCACAGAAGTTGAGGAATTTGTAGTTATAAGTGCCCAGGTCAGAATTTGAATGTAGGTACTCTGAATTTTTCTTACCACCTACTTGGGGACAGTGGGAAGAGGTGGGGAGCAAAACCGTCATGGCTACTCTCTATCTCTGGGCATTTGCATTTCCATTTCATTAATAAAATATGGTCTTGCCAAAGAGGGAAGGCAGTCCTCATCTTGGCAGGCCCTTCAGCAGTTGACTTGGGCCAGTTTGGTTGTGCCAACGAGTAGGCACAGTCTCCTTTCCCTTCTGAGTATGACATGCTCTAGTGACCAACCGTCCCAGTGTACCCAGGACCAAGAGGTTTCCTTACGTACAGGAATTTTGGTGTTAAAACTGGGAAAGTTTCAGGCAAACTAGGAGAGTTGGTCACCCTTAATGGGCCCCTACATTCAGATCATGCCGGGACGATCTCCCTGAGAACAAAACTCAGATGATAGCTGGGGCATTACAATGTATCTATGAGCCACAGACTCCCATGAGGGAGCACACTGTGAAACAGAGATCTGAGCGCTCGGAGCCTGGGTAGGCAAGGGGCTGCCCGGGATTGAGTCAATTTCCTATCGTAGAAGGCTGACTTAATCCTGACAGCTAGAGAAAAAAATTATCAGTGATAGCATAGGAATGGTTTGAATGAGAACAAAATTTACATTTCTTTATATTGGGCCATAAATCCCTCCTTGGACTCGCCATCAGTCTAGACCACGTTTAATTCTGTCAGTCACTCTGAGGCAGCACTGCGGTCTTACAGACAAGGATTCATGCACACTGCTATAATCCCTTGCTGTGGACTGGGGCTCAGGGCAGCCGCAAATGTCACACGCGCCTCTGCAGCTGACTTGGAGTCGTTAATAATGTTCGGCTCATTGTCAGAGAGGATGTGAGTCAGTAGATAGAGGCTACACAACTTGCCGCCAGCATCCTTTTCTTCTGGCCACATAATGATCAGGAGAGGCAGACATGGAATTGTAGAACCTAGGAGGTGGAAGGGACATGGAAGAGATGTGTGGCCAGGGGCCTGTGGGGCAGAAGGTGGTGTTCAGTGGGTAGTGGGGGCAGGCGGCAGGGGCGGGGGCGGCAAGCGCAGATATTAAAAATGACCACCATGTGACTTAGTCTCATTCATATTCCTTACTATATTTCCTTCAATATTCTTTCAACAAATAGTCATGAAGCACTTGCTGAGTATTTACTCTTGGTATTGAGGACCACCAGTAATATCACAGACAAAGTCTGTGTCCTTGTGGAGTTACATTCTGGTGGGGAGCTAACCTTCTGGAGGAGCCTACGTTCTAACACCTGGGTCTCACAGTCGTGCTCCCTTTATTGATGTTCATTATAAACTTTATACCCAGAATATCAGCGTGTTGCCTTTAAGGATCTGTTGATAAGGGACCATTTTGAAGAACGTGCTCAAGAAGAGGAATTGGTATGGCTATTTACTTCCTATCTTTCTACTTCTTCCTCAATGAATATCTCTAAGCCAATCCTAGAGCCACCAAGGACAGCTGTGCAGGTTGTACATTGCTCAGTGCCCTAGGGCACCATACACTTAGATTACAACAGATCCCCCTGGATTTGCACAACCACCATCTACCTAATGCAGATATCCTACCATCACACCCTGCCAAAGAATGAAGCCTTTGAACTCATCCACAAAAGAGTTTACCTTCTTGAGTTCTGGTCCTGAAATCTTGACCTGTTTCATAGTTTTTTCTAAAATGCAAACTGGTCCTATTACTTCATTCAAACCCTTTTAAGGCAGGGACATTCAGATTTTGGAGAAATACATCTTACATCATGACCCAGCCCACATACACACATATACACATACATATAACTAAAACCTTCCCCTCAACTACTTAACACTGCCTTCTCCTTCCTATTGAGGAAAGAACAGTGGTTGAGAGGATGACTGCGGAGCCAGACCCCGGGTTTCCATTTCAATTCCCCACTTACTAGCTGTGTGACCATATCAGGTGGCTCTGGCTACCATAACAGAGCACGACCAACTGGGCGACTTAGAGAACAAAAATGTATTCTATTATAATTCTGGAGGCTAGGGCGCCTGGGTGGCTCAGTGGGTTAAAGCCTCTGCTTTCAGCTCAGGTCATGATCTCAGGGTCCTGGGATCGAGGCCCGCATCGGGCTCCCTGCGCAGCAGGGAGGCTGCTTCCTCCTCTCCCTGTCTCTCTGCCTGCCTCTCTGCCTACTTGTAATCTCTCTCTGTGTCAAATAAATAAATAAAATCTTTAAAAAAAAAAAAATAAAAAAATAATTCTGGAGGCTAGAAGTCCAGAATCAAGCTGTGGCCAGGGTGGCTTCCTTCGCAGAGTTGTGAGGAAGAATCTGTTCCATGCCTCTGTCCCAGCTTCTGATGTTGGCCTGCAGTCCCCAGCATACCTGGGCTTGTGGATGTCTCACTCTGATCTCTGCCTCCATCTCCCCATGGTGTTCTTCCTGGGTCTCCGTCTTCACATGGCCATCTTCTTGTAAGAATACCAGTCATATCGGAGGAGGGGAACCCCCTACTCCAGTACCACCTTCATCTTAATAAATGGCATCTGCGATCACCCTACTTCCAAATAAGGATACATTCTGCTGTAGTAAGGGTTAGTACTTCAGCATGTCTGTTTTTGGAGGAACACAATTCAACCTAAAACAGACCTTAGGCAAGTGCTTCAGGTTCCTCGTCAGCAAAATGGGAAAAACAGCAGTACCAACCTCAACCTGTCATTGAGTTAATAGTGAATACACAAACTCTCAGAACAATGCCTTGAATGTCATCATTACCGTTTAAGAATTTACCTTATTACTTTATTTTTATACACTCATTATAAACCACTGTATTGATTTCATACCCACATTTTGAAGATCATTGCTGTAAATGTATCTGATCCATTGCTGTCAGAAAAGAATTTCAACTCCCCCTGCCTCCCCCACACACACATGGCTTCTAAGACCTTCATAATGGGCCCCTCCTAACCGCTCAGCTTCCTCCTTCCCATGATGAACTTCTTTCAGTTACCTGAGCATATCATAACCACTATTGCTCCCAGGACTTCACACAAGCTCTCATTCTATTCCTATGCCTAATCATCTGGAAAACTTCTGGTTTACCTCTCAGCGAGCACCTTCTCCAGGAAGTCTGCCCTGACCACCAGTTATGGGCTACTGCCTCACAGTTCTCCCCGCATAGCACTTACACGTTATATTGTCAGTGCCAGTTTACCTGAACTAACAAGCTCTCCTGGAATGGTACCTGACTTATTAACTACTATATGCTCAACATTAACTACAGTGCCTGGGAACTTGATGGCCTACCAATAGTTCGTTCGTTCATTTGTTCATTCTTTCTTTTCTTTTTCTCTCTCTTTCTCTTTCCCTTCTCCCTTCCCTTCCCTTCTCCCTTCCCTTCCCTTCTTGATTATTTATTTATTTGTCAGAGAGAGAGAGAGACAGAGAGAGCACAAGCAGGGGGAGTAGCAGGCAGAGAAGGCAGAGCAGGCAGAGGGAGAACCAGGCTCCCTACCGAGCAAGGAGCCTGATGTGGGACTTGGCCCTAGGACCCTGGGATCATGACCTGAGCCAAAGGCAGATGTTTAACTGACTGAGCCACCCAGGTGTCCCCCAGTAGTCATTTCTTACTTACCTCCCCCCCTTTTTTAAACCTAACTGGATCTTATTTTATTCTGATATCAGTGACTCCAACAGACTAAGGGAACTCTTAGCATGAATCATGACTGATCTGTCCCAATGATGGAAACCCATTCATCTTGGCAGGAACTGATTTTGGGATGGACAAAGGACACTTCTGGTCCATGAGACATGAAGGCAGGTCTGCTGCCTGGGAAAAAGGTCCAGGAGAATCCTGAAGAGCCGTGTGAGAGGAAGGAACCCATGCCTGTTTCTAGGTGACTGGAGTGGCAGCCATCCCACAGCCATGACAAGAGATGCAATAGGGCAAATGTGAATCCGCTGAGGACGGCATAGCCAAATGGTGGATGGCATCCATCTGAGTCTTTGGTGATTTTGCTAAGACTCTGCATTAACCATTCTACCTCTGGACTTCCTGAAATGAGATCGTACCTTTTCCTTATTATTTACTGCCATTCAGGTGAGGTTTTCTGTCACTTGCTGCTGAAAGCAACCTGACAGATACAGGTCTTCAGTAAGTATTCTTGAATGAATAAATGATTATAAGCTACACATACTATAGCGGGAGAAGAGAGAAAACAACCAGAAAGTGGCCCATCCAGCAAGAGCAGTCAGGAGAGGGCTCACGTACATATGTCACATTACTTAATCTTCGCAGCAGACTGTAACCACGGTAGCCTTACTCATGTTAGAGACAAGAAACTGAAGCTGAGAAAAAATGTGTATCCTACCCAAGGTCACAGAGTTAGTAAGTGCTGGAGCTGGGAATTAATTACTGTTTTATGAAGACTTAGTTCAGCATCTTGAGACTTTTCATTTATAATACAGGACTTCTTAAATTCCTTTTTTTTTTTCTTCATTTCCACTTCCATTGAATTTTTGTCTGCTTGTTTCAAAGTTAAGTCTTTTAGGGGCACCTGGGTGACTCAGTTAAACATCAACTCTTGATTTCGGCTCAGGTCATGATCTCGTGGGCTTGAAATTAAGCCCCGCTTGGGCTCCTCACTCAGCGTGGAGTCTTGAGATTTTCTCTCTCCCTCTCCTTCTCACCCTGTTTGCACTCTCTGTGTTATAAAAATAATAATGGCATAAATCTTAAAAAAAAAAAGTATTCTAACTTTGACCTTATCCTGGTCACTCCTAATTTTTGATTCAAACTCATGATGTTATTTACTCCTACTAACTTCTCAAGCCCGTCACTATCTGTCTCCCACCGCCCCCTCCACCACCATCCCCCCCCAACAAGTAGGGTGCATCTCCCCTCCCCTGAGAGTCAGGTCCAAGGGGCTTTCCAGGGGACACTCCCATGTCACTTGGTCTCCTTAACTCCTCTCCTACCTCCCATCAAGTTAGTACTGGAGTTTCTCCAGGGTTGCCAGAAGCCCACGCTAGTTTGCCATCTTGGCGGGAAGCCCAGGTGTGGGAAATGAATCCCATATATGCCGAATTCCAAAATGCATTATCTCCATTATCCTGTGAGGCCTGCATAGACACATGTAGCCTACAAGTAGATTCTCCTAGTAATCTTAGAAACAACAAAACTCAGCTAGCTGCAGCCCTCTTCTCCTCCCCTTGGTGGGAATGAGTGACAGGAACAGAGGATGCATTCTTTCCTCCACCCACCAGAATGTGTGCTTCTTGCAGCCAGCATTTCACAGATGAATGCCGTAGAAAATGCCTTAGCTGCATCCAGGGAATTTCAAGTGCCTTCCTCCTGTTTCTCAGGGAAAACAAACATACAAACAAACAAACAAAAACTGTCCTTTCTGCAGCAAAGCCGCCGGAAATTGGCTGTGGAGAGTCCGTGTGGGCTGGAAACCGTGTGCCCTCTAGTGGTCATCTGTAGGAAGTCCCTGCCAGATGGTCATTCCCTCAGAAAAGCAGCAGGGAGTGTGGGAGACCAAAGACAGAGCGCCTCAGAACACTTAAATGATAAACTTTAATGGTGGAGAGCCACTTGCTTTAGAATTTTACTTCAAATACCAAATACAAGTTATGGGTGTTAAAATGGACATCCAAGCTGTGCACAAGTCCTGGCAGGTTCTATGGAAGCTGCCCTGGCATTGGCCTCCTAGCACTGAGCCCCCATAAGCTTGGATGGCTTCCCAAAGCAGGGGTTCTGAGCTGGAAGAAATCCACTCACCAGAATTCCTCCTGGGAAGGGGAGGCTGTTTCCAGTGGGAAATATTTGCTAAGCAGCTGAGACCTGTGCAGACAGAATGGTTCTGAGACCTGGGAAGACTGGCTTTTTTTTTTTTTTTATTGCAGCCTGACGAAAGGCAGATGAAAAGGACAAATGGAAAATCAAGAAAGCCAGATGAGGGAAGGCTGCCCATGCCTCAGTGTGTGAGCTCTCCCAGGGCCAGCCCCACCACAACCCCCTCCAAGCCTTGCGATGGGGCTCTCCTGCCCACTAACGTGTGAGAGGGGCTTTGGGGGCATCTCAAAGGGCAGCTGAGCTCTGCATTGAAGTTGGTGCAAAACGGAAAATGCGACTGAGCACAGGAAGTGGGGAAGAGGTCCGGGGGGGGGGGCGGGGGCGGCTAGAGAAACACAAGGAAGTAAGCCCTAGGAATTCACAGGTGTCAGGGGAAGGGATTGGACCATAATTATCTAAATTTAACCAGATCTCTGAGCGGGAAGGAGAACCCTATCTGGTTAAGTTGGACAGGCATAAGCAGTTAAAGTAGCTGTTTAGGCTTCGCTTTTCAGAGACAACTTCCAAACTTAGCTGCAACCAAGGCCAACATGTTCATAATAATAACAACAGTAAGACACCATCGTAATGGTCCTTGCCAACTCAGAAATGCAAAATGTGACACTGGGGTTCAGGAACAAAGCCTGTGATCTTAAAACAATGTAATAAGCTGCTGAAATTTCTTTGGCTTTAGTTTTTTTGTTGCCGAGGCAGCTGGGGGATGACACCCCAAACCCAGATGAGCAACTCAGGGTCCCCCAGGCACACGTTGGTTGGAACATGACACATAAGTAGCAGATCTAGGATTCAGACCCAAGTCTTTAATCACAAATCCCACTTCTTCTCATATCCATTGTTGCCTCTTCCACACAGAAAGTCCATTTTTATTGTATTTTTATGGTGACATAACTTCAGTTGAGAAAAGCACATAGTCAAATCCTTCTCTCTGACCTAATCTACTGCTTTCTTTTGGTACTAGAAAAATCAGTGTTATAACAGCCCTATAACTGCCAACACATGTGAGAAATATTTAGCCCTTCATCTGAGGATGGGACCCAACTGACCACATAAAACCAAAATAAAGCTCATGTAACTGCTCTTCCCCAAATCTTTCATGTATGCTTGGAAACAAATTTTAGATTCCTTTCCACTGAGATTTCTTTCCTCCAAAATAATCGAGGGATCTGACTTGTTAACATATACCATCTTACACATGGACGCATTGAGAGCAGGGTGAGATCTTACTCATCTTTGCTTCCTGGGGCCTAGCACCTTTTGGGCACCTTTTGGTAGTGGAAAGTGGACAAATGCTCAGGCATGGGCAGCAAGAGGAAGAAGGATACTCCTCCAATTTTTCGCTGGGAGACAACAAATGAGAAGAAAGGGCTAAGTCAGGTCAGGGCACACATTCACCGATCATTAGTCTAGAGCACTGCACGCCAGAGTCAGAGTTTCCCCAAAGTCTTATGGTAATTGCATAATGATTCATTCAAATGCCTCCAAATGCGATTTCCATCCCCTGAACTGACTTGTGCAGGCGGGATAAAGTGAAGACAATTTGGAGTCATTTGCTTTGTTGCCCCAATAAAAGAAAGACTTGGATTTACACAGCCTCTCTTCTCCAGGAGCTCAGCATGCTTGCCCATCTGGTGTCTCAGTTGTCTTCATTTCATCCTCGTGAAAATCAACAGGGTGTGATGCTGGTGTTAGGTAGGACCAGGGCAGGTGAGACAGCATGTAGATTCATTCTTGCTCACCACAAGGGGGAACCCATGAGCCCCCTAGTATCTCATTTCTTTTTTTTTTTTTTTTATTTATTTGACAGAGGGAGAGAGATCACAAGGAGGCAGAGAGGCAGGCAGGGGGGGCGGGAAGCAGGCTCCCCGCTGAGCAGGGAGCCCGATGCGGGCCTCGATCCCAGGACCCTGAGATCATGACCTGAGCCGAAAGCAGAGGCTTTAACCTACTGAGCCACCCAGGCGCCCTAGTATCTCATTTCTTGCAGGAGATGCTTATTGCCTATTTAAGTGGCCTGCTGGCACTGTGGGCACCAGAAGATCTCCACCCGCAAGCAATCCCAGCCTGTCAAGGCTAACAATGGAGAAAGACAAGTGAAGGCAGAATTTCAATGTAGAATTATGATATAGTGTGATAAGAGGAAGGCTGCAGGGATAGATTAGGTATGCGTGGGGGGGGTCCAGGATGGGTACAAAAAAGGGAGTTATTGAAGGGTTTAAAAAGTAAAGTTTGTAAGTGAAATAACTGAAAAGACGGTATTAAATTGTTTTTAAATAAATTAATTAAATCGGAATTTCCATTCACCACAATGACTGTATCTTATATGTTTTCTATGCTTGACTGACAAATTTGGCTGAAAGGACTAGGCTACATTTCCCTTAATAATCACAAAATAAATAGAAAAAGTATCCCCCCTCCAACAAGAAGTAAAGCTTGAAATAACAAGTGATAGCAAGGATGTGGAGGAGTCGGAACCCTTGTGCATATCTAGTTTGAAAGTAAAATGGTTCAGCTGTTGTAGAAAACAGTCTCGCAGCTTCTCAAACAGTTAGCATAGAATTACCATATGACCCAGCAGTCTACTCTTAGGTTTGTATCCAAAAAAACTGAAAACAAATATTCAAATCCTTGTACACATATGTTCATTGCACTGTTCCCAATAGCCAAAAGGTGGAAATAGCCCAAATGTGTCAGTGGGTAAACCAATACACAAATTTTGGTATGTCCATACAGTAAAATATTATTCAGCCATAAAAAGGACTGAAGTACTGATATCTAGTACAATTTAGATGTGCCTGGAAAACGTTATGCTCGGCAAAAAGCTAGACACAAAAGCTAATATATTGTATAATTTCATTTACACAAAATATCCAGGATATGTAAATCCATACAGACTGAATGCAGATTGGCCATTGTCCAGGGCTAGAGAGAGTATTGAATGGAGAGTGACTGCTTAATGAATATGTCTTATTTTGGAATGATAGAAATGTTTTGGAGGGGCGCCTGGGTGGCTCAGTGGGTTAAAGCCTCTGCCTTCGGCTCAGGTCATGATCTCAGGGTCCTGGGATCGAGGCCCGAATCGGGCTCCCTGCTCAGTGGGGATCCTGCTTCCTCCTCTCTCTCTGCCTGCCTCTCTGCCTACTTGTGATCTCTCTCTCTGTCAAATAAATAAATAAAATCTTTAAAAAAAAATAAATGTTTTGGAGCTAGACAGAGGTGGTGGTTGCTTAACACCATGAGATTATTTATCCTGGTTTGTTTTATGTTATCTAAATTTCACCTCAATAAATTTGTTTTTAAAAAGTAAATATTGAGGGCGCCTGGGTGGCTCAGTAGGTTAAAGCCTCTGCTTTCGGCTCAGGTCATGATCTCAGGGTCCTGGGATCGAGGCCCACATCGGGCTCCCTGCTCAGTGGGGAGCCTGCTTCCCGCCCCCCCTGCCTGCCTCTCTGCCTCCTTGTGTTCTCTCTCCCTCTGTTAAATAAATAAATAAATAAATAATCTTTAAAAAAAAAAAAAAAAGTAAATATTGAGGGGCACCTGGGTGGCTCAGTTGGTCAAGCATCTGCCTTCGGCTCAGGTCATGATCCCGGGGTCCTGAGAACAAGCCCCCAGCTGGGTTCTCTGCTCAACAGTGAGTCTTCTTCTCCCTCTGCTTCTGTGCTCCCTCTCCCTCTGTGCTCTCTGTGCTCGTTCACTCTCTCTCACTCTCGCTCTCTCTCAAGTAAATAAATAAAATCCTTAAAAAAAAAAAAAAGTAAATCTTGAGCCAAGAGGTAAAGAGGTAACTGGGAACGGGAGGACAGCAGGATCCTGACAGATGGCCCGAAGGAAGGTATGGGAGTCACATGGAGCGTCGTGTACAAGAGGAAAGTACAAAGCAGACAGCACGGGCAGTGTGTCTGGAATGGCCAGCGTCACCCCCTGTGCTGGATGGAGGTACACAGGGGGAGTTGGTGTTGAAGGGGGCTCCACCAGAGAGCAGAGAATTAGACAGCAAATAGTTCACAGATAGATTTCCTTAAGTCTCTGTGTGCTGTCACAGTGTCCTGTTATATTTCCAAATACTAAGGCAACTGACCAAGTGAGGTAGGAGCTGGGCCAACCAAGGGGCCATCACAGCACCAGACAGAGCAGACCAGGGCTCATGTGAGGCCAAGACCAAGATTCATCCCAGAAGCTATCAGTTCTAGGTCTCCCTCCAACCACCACTTGAACAAATGCATGATCAACACCCTAGACATGTACTCCATACCACAGTCCTCTTTGCTGGAGCTTTCTCACACTATGTTACCCTCTAGGGCAGAGGCTCTTAACCTTTATTGTGCTATGGGCCCCTCTGTGCTTCCTCGTTAACACATAATCTACTGATAACTCCAATAATTACACTGTCATTATGAGCCTAACAGTATTCTGAGATATCTGCAACAAGTCTAATGTGACATAAAAATAACCATGATTTCTCCTGTTGAAGGAGTCACTATGCTAACACTGTGGTTGTTGCTTCTACTCATGATTGAAGGGAATACTAAATTTCAGTTAGAAGCTAATGAAAATAAAGCTTACAACCCCCTGCATGACAACCCAGAAGGTAGGAGACAGAAGTTAAAACTCTCATTTCTCGAACAGATTGGTTATCACTGGTGTTTAACAAAAAGAACTGAAAAATTGTGCATGGCCAAATTGGCTGAGGTTGGTCCTCTAAGCCGGGTTGGAGACAGCAGGCGAAGGCAGATGGGACGAGCTGAAGGAGAGCAGTGGCAGGGCCCTAGGGGACAGGGAGACTGTAAAGGGCACAGTCAGCAGGAGGGAGACATCTAGGTGGCACTTAGGTTTCCTACCTGCTTAGCTGGCTGTGATTGTGATGGTGTCTGCAGTTTTCTCTCCGGAGAACTGGTCAGGCAAGTCCTGTTCAGTAAGGTTGGTGAACCACCGACTAAGCAGAGTGTTAGGAATGACCTTTTTGCTCAAGCAACTTTGTGTGTGTGTGTGTGTGTGTGTGTAGGGATGGGACATATATAGAAAAAACTCCCCAGAAATTGCTCTTACCAAGCACATTGTAGAGCAAGGAGAAAGCCCAGCTCAGACCCATATGTTTCTTAATAATGCAAACCATAATGCAGACCCAGCCTCTACTTTACAAAGCCTCATTCCCTGTAATGACCATGAGGGGTGCCTGGATGGAATGACCGTTGAATGTGTGTACATCCCCTGTCCCCCGTTCTCCCCTCTAACCCTTCCATACTCTGTGCCAAAATGCCATCCCTCTTCAGCTTGGCCCCCAAGGCCCAACATGAGCTGCCTCCAATGACCTCCCCCCACACAGCCTCTGCATTAGTTTTTTTGCCACCCTCACTTGACACCCAGCACAAGTGGGCCACCCACTTCTCAGTTTCCCTGATGGGCCAGATTCCCTCACGTCCAGACCCTTCTCCACTACTCTGGCCACTTACGGGTCTGTCTCCATCACCAGGCGAGGATGGGTACCATGCCTTGTTTCTATCACCGGAGCCTCAGCACCAGTGAGAGAACCAGTGCACATTTGTTGAGTAAATTAACATTTGAGTATCAAGTTAATACTCATCAAATACAATAGAATGTAGCCCAACACAGGGCTCCATCTCACAACCCTGAGACCATGACCTAAGTCAAAATCAAAAGTGGGACACTTAACCAACTAAGCCACCCAGATGCCCTTTTCTCTCCTTATAGACACCAGTCCTAATGGGTTAGGGCCCCACATTAACAGCCTCATTTTAACTTAGTCACCTTTTAAAGATCTTTCCTCCAAATACAGTCACATTCTGAGGGGAGACACAGTTCAGCCCCTTAGCAGGTCTGGAATTTATTGCGCAGGGTAGATGGTGCCCTGCGGCAATGAATGGGTTTGCACTCCTGCTGCCCCTTCTTCCAAATGCTGCCATTTAAATATTTGAATGAATATATAGCCTGATGAAATGAGGCTGAGCCCACATCGTCACAGGCCCTATTTCTAGGGTAGCAGCTTCCTTGGCAAACT
This sequence comes from Ailurus styani, assembly GCA_002007465.1. Lineage (NCBI taxonomy): Eukaryota > Metazoa > Chordata > Mammalia > Carnivora > Ailuridae > Ailurus > Ailurus styani. Next base: position 1,513,435 of record LNAC01000104.1, on the reverse strand, counting down.
TCTCCGAAGCAGGGCTGGATCTAAAGCAGTACTTAGAAAACATTCCATAGTCACATTTTCTCAAAATTGAAGGAAGGCTCTTAAAAAACTTTTGAATCTGTTTCAAAATAACTGAACAACTAATAATCACCAAAATAGAGATACTTTTGTCTTACTATTTACTGGAGACCTCCTTAGAGAGCAATATCCAAAGAATCTTAGAGAATCAACCACAGGGTTTGGTCCTTCCAGATCCCAGAACATGGCTTCTGTGCTCTGAGCTGCCTTGCAGCCACTGACCCACCTCCAGCTAAGTTCCTCGGGGCTGCTGGTCAGGCAGAGGCTGCTCATGCTGCAAGACACATTCAGCTCCATATTTTGGTTTTTGTTGTTGTTGTCATTTTAAAGATTTTATTTATTTGAGAGAGAGAGAGAGAGAGCTTGAGCGGGGAGGAGAGGGAGAAACAGGCTCCCCGATGAGCAAGCAGCCCAATGTGGGACTCGATCCTAGGACCCTGGGATCATGTCCTGAGCCAAAGGCAGATGCTTAACCAACTGAGCCACCCAGGCATCCCCAGTAAAAACTTATTAGTAGCTTGAAGTAGAAACAGATTATTTTTTAAAAGATTTCTTTGTTTGTTTGTTTGTTTGTTTGTTTGAGAGAGAAAGCATGCATGGGGGGAGAGAGAGAAGCAGGCCCCCTGCTGAGCAAGGAGCCCAGGACCCCAGGATCATGACCTGAGCTGAAGGCAGATGCTCAACCAATTGAGTCACCTAGGTATCCCTCACCTGTATGTTTTGTTTGGACTGAATTCTGCCCCCCACCTCCAGAACTCAAATGTTGAAGCCCTGTTCCCCCCCCTCCCCCCCAACTATATTTGGAGATAAAGTCTTTAAAGAGGTAATTAAGGTTAAGTGAGATTATAAGGGCAGGGTCCTAATCCAATAGAACTGGCATCCTTATTTTTTAAAAAAAGAAGAAGATGGGGCACCTGGATGGCTCAGTGGGTTAAAGCCTCTGCCTTCAGCTTAGGTCATGATCTCAGGGTCCTGGGATTGAGCCCTGCGTTGGGCTCCCTGCTCAGCAGGGAGCCTGCTTCCCCTTCTCTCTCTACCTACTTGTGATCTCTCTCTCTCTGTCAAATAAATAAATAAAATCTTTAGAAAAAGAAGAAGAGACACCACAGCTCTTGCTTCATGGAGGAAGCATGGGAGGACACAGGGAGAAGGCCCCCATTTGCAAGCCAGTAAAGAAGTCCTCACCAGAAAGCAGCCATGGTCTTGGATTCCTAGGCTCCAGAACCATAAGAAAATAAATTTATGTTGTTTATGTCACCCAGTCTATGGTATTTTATGGCATCCCAAGCAGACTAATACAAGCTTGTAAGAGATGCAGAATCCCAAGTCCCACCCCAGACGGACTAATGAGAACCTGGATTTTGAAAAGGTTCATTCCTGTTCACATTTTTGCAGTGTGAGCTGCACTGTCTTAGAACACCTATTGTCTTAAAGCTCTATTCTGCTTTTGATGCAGTGGGCCCTTCCTGAACCTCAGCTATACTGAGAGCTAATGGACAAATTAGATAAAATCTTTTTCTTTTTTTAATGACAAAAACGTGCAACTGGAGTGGATATCTGATGCCTTTGTCTGCCTAGCACTCCTCTTCCTTTTGGAGAATTTGTCTATCCCACATAGTTCCCACAGGGATATAACCAAACAGGTCCAAGCAGACTTCCTTGAGATTTGATATATGGATGCTGTGTGAGAGAAGGTATCTTTCTTTTGGATCATAAACTGCAAGGGCATAGGTATAAAGCCGCCAGTCTTTACCAGGAAAAAAATAAAACCAACCTGCAAAGAAAACCAGAGATGAGAGCTGGTGAGAGAGAGCCCTGACAGCACTCTGTGGGCCCCCCAAATCCAGCTGGACCCTTGGCTTAACCAGCTCTATAAACCAATTTATGCTTACATAGAGATGGATTTCTGTCACATGCAACCAATATATTTAGGTATTAGTACACTTCTCATAAACCTCGTTTGCAATATTCCATCCAGAGGTTAACCAATCTGGTACCCACATATTTAAGTATTACATGCTAGCCATCAAGCTGAGTGCCAGGGATCCCAAATGAAGAAGGGGTAGCCCCGGACTTCAAGTTGCTGACAGGCTGGGAGCTGGGGCTAGTGGAGTGTCAAAGATGTGAGCAAATCATGCAGTAAAGATGATAAGTGCTGTCACAGAGCTGTGAGCAAAGCCTCATGGGAAGGTAGAGGAGGGAGGGAGAATCTCTAGAGGACAGGGAACAAGCAAAAGCTTGACAAAGGAGTTAGCAGTTGAGCAGAATCGTAAAGTGGGAATTTCCCAGGAGGTTGGTCTGGGGAATGATGTTCCAAGCTGAGGAACTGGCATATGCAGAAACAGGGATCTGTGGAACATATGATGTGGGGGTGGGGGGTGCTGGGACGAGCCCACAGAGGGTGTGGTTGAGGGGGGAAATTAAGAGGTTGAGGCCATAGGATCTATGTTGCGGCAGACCTTGTCCAGCCAAGGAGTTGGGTTTAATTTGTAGGCAGCAAGGAGCAAATGTGGGGTTTTGAACAGAGAAGAGTTATGAGAAGATTTGTAATTTAGAAAGATCCCTCTGGAGGTTAAATGGAATCATTCAACTATGAGCCCCTGGCTGGCAGCAACATCATGGTACATGGTAATATTTAATATTATTTATTGAATAGGGAGACAGTGATGGTCTCAGTGGAGGCAGTAGCAGTGGGACTAGGAAAAAGGGAGCAATGTTGAGAGATATTGAGCTAGACTCTGTAGGACTTATCAAACAATTAGGAAAGAATTACAAATGATTTAGCAGTTTCTCTCTTGGGTGACCAGATGGGTAGAAATAAGAAATAGGTATGGGTTTTCAGGTAAAGATAATAACTTCAGTTTGAACATGTTAGTGGCCTGGGAATCCAGGGTGAACTTTCTGGAAGGAAGTTGGCCTAACAGACTAGGAGCTCAAGAAGGAGGTCACAGCAAAGGACAGAAGGGCCTAGAAGTCATCATCACAGAAACGCGGTTCAGAAGAGAGGGTTTCAGTTGAGAGAATTAACCTCTGAAATGCCAGAAATCATTTAAATTATGACTCTCCAAAGGAATGTGTCATACTCAAGTTCTTTCATAATTGTCACATGCAACGACAAAGCCTTCCCCCACCCCCACACTCCCAAATTCCTCTGTGGTACAGGTAGGGATAAAAAAAACCAGGACTCTAGGGGCACCTGTGTGTCTCAGTAGGTTAAGCCTCTGCCTTCGGCTCAGGTCATGGTCTCAGGGTCCTGGGATTGAGCCCCGCATCGGGCTCTCCACTCAGCAGGGAGCCTGCTTCCTCCTCTCTCTCTGCCTGCCTCTCTGCCTACTTGTGATCTCTCTGTCAAATAAATGAATAAAATCTTAAAAAAAAAAAAAAACAGGACTCTAGCGATTTGATTCCCTTGGCGTGTCTGAACCACTAACCGTTCATAAGCTTTGGAGATTCTGGCTGGCAGCTGATGTGGGACCATTCATAAGGTGAAATGGCACCAGCATGCACTGAACCAGACTATGTTTGAAGCTCTGCTGCCAACCCCAGGAAAACCATGGAACCAGGAGTCCTTCCAGTCTTTTCATTTTCCTGCCAAACTGGCCATGTGCTCACTCTCCCTCGCCAGGAGTCCCTGCCTGCCCCTCCATAGGCACCTAACAAGATGCCAGCATCCTTGTGGTGGGCACACACATGAGTGATGGCAGCCGACGATGGTGGCTAGGGAGCCAACAGCCCAGGGCCTGCGATCCTCAGCTAAGTGCTCTGGTTTCACTGACGTTTCTGAACCTAACAGAAAGCTAATTACTTTTCTTATTACACCTTTTTCTTTAAAAACAAAAGAAAGAAAGGCGAATTAACATAGATATTTCTGCTATAAAAAGCACATCATATAGCAGTATTATAGTATGACCTTTTGAGTGTTTTTTTAAAGCACTGTGTGTGTTTATGTTTAAGAATATACTCAAAAGGATCACACCCAACACTGGGAAGCTAGGATGAGGAGATGAGGAAGAGGGAATGGGGAGCTTTCACTTTTTACCCTTCTGTATAGTTTGCTTAAACGCAAAACCTTGTTAATTTTCAGATGAAACTTTTTTTTTAAAAAA
>LNAC01000104.1:1382394-1507560 GCA_002007465.1 Ailurus styani | reverse complement strand
AAAAAAAAAAAGAAATTCTAACCCAGTGAATCGAGATGCTTCTTTCTCTGGGGGCAGGGCTGAGTTATATCTGGCCCTGTGTTGAATGAGTAAATAAAAAATACAATACACACACACACACACACACACACACACACACACACACAGAGGAATATTATTTAGCCTTTAAAAAGGAAGAAAATTCTGACCCATGCTATGGTACGGACGACCCCAAAGACATGCTAATGAAACAAATCAGTCACAAAAGGACATATATTGTATGATTCCACTTACGTACCTAAGGTAGTCAGAGGCACATAGGCAGAAAGGAGAACTGTGGTTACCAGGGCCTAGGGGGAGAAGGGAATGGGGAATTAGTGTTAAGTAGTTAGAGATTTTCATCTGAGAAGATGAACTAGTTCTGGAGATAGATGGTGGTGACAGTCATATAGTTAGAAAGCACTTAATGCCACTTAATGTACATTTAAAAATGGCTAACATGATAAATTTTATGTTATGTATATTTTACCAGAATAATTTTTTAAAGGCTGTCACTAGGCCACAGAGAGCTGCATTAAGTCTAATATATGTTGTTCCGTATTCAGGTGGATCCTTTTCTACTTCTGGAAGTTGGTTGATTTTTCTGGTTGTGATTTCAAAAGTTGTTGGTATCATCAGCCTGATAGTATCATCTGGCTCACAATTTTCCATCCTGAGCCTTACGTTATCCTTCTCAGCAGCTGACACCTCCCTGGTCTCCCTCAGCCACAACCAGCACCTATGGAAGCTTCTGCTTAATTAGCCCAAGGAAAGCCATCTTTGGCTGACCTTGTCCCTCCACATTTTAACCCTACAGGTCGATCCTGACTTCTAGTTCTACCAATCTCCACCACTGTCATCATCTAAAACCCCTTCAGTGTACCAACATGCTCTGTACAGAACAAATAAAAGGCATATTTCCTGTGTCCTGGCAGATAGCATTCTAAGAATGACAGTGAGCTTAAGGGGGCAGAATTTATTCCCCAAGTTGTGCTTTTAAAAATTCTCAGTGGAAGGGGTGCCTGGGTGGCTCAGTTGGTTAGGTGTCCAACTCTTGATTTCAGCTCAGGTTATGATCTCAGGGTTGTGGGATTGAGCCCCAAGTCAGGCTCCATGCTGAACATGGAGCCTGCTTGAGATTTTCTCTCTCTCTCTCTCTCTCTCTGCCCTTCCCACCACTCACTCACACTTGAGTGTGCATGCTCTCTCTCAAAAAAAGAGAAAATCTTAGTGGAAGGAATCTGGCCCATATAGCCAAGAGATAATAATTTCTTCTCATTGTATCTCTTCTCTCTCTTCACTCTATTTCTTCCCTTCTAAACACATACACAAACAAAACAAAACAAAACACAACTCAATTCATCCCAGATGGAGTTTCATTCCTTTCTCTAAAACATTAGAGTCTTTGGAATTTCAGCTGCTACCCCAAGAAAGCTTATCAGAAAGTTCTTTTCAAACAGGTATTCACTCTAAATATATTTTGGCGAATAAAAGAATTTTTATCTAGTTATACATATGTGTATATGCCTCCTACAGTTTTTAGAGTTGACCATGCACTTTTATGAGCATGATCAGATTTGATCTTGCCAAGAACCTTGGGAGGTTGGTGGGTTCATCAAGCCACCATGTAATAAACAAGAAAATTGGGGCCCAGAAAGGTTGTGTGTGGCCAAAAATTATAAATCATCAATCAAGAAAACCAAGATTTACTCCAAAATATTTTCAGTCTATTTCTTATACTACTACATTGAGTAGGCCCAAGCAATTAGCCTAAGTAACCACCATTTTTGGCTTTCTACTGCGTGCAAAATCTGGAGCTGACCCTAAAGCACCAAAACCGAGTCCCTTCCCTCAACAGAAGGTTTAGTGAGAAAAGAAGAATTTTTTCAATAGGAAGTGGCTAACGCCTATCACCAAATGTGCCCGATAGGCAATAAATGCTGCAGATACTGTGTCCTGCAACTCCTGGCACGGGAGCAAGCAGGACCTACATGGTGTAAGACTAACACCCTAGCAGGACCAGTGAAAACAGTTTGAAAGACCACGACCCTCTAGAAAAAATGAGCTCCTATGAGTGGTCTGAACTCCTTCTTGCTTCTAGGCACTGACTGCATTGGTCTGCCTCTTGTTTTGTCTGGCACAGCTGCCCTTGGGCCTTCTCTACCCTTTCCTGCGATAGACCCCAACAATGACTCACCTTCTTTTCCAAATCTTGCCACAAGCTCAGGTGTGCTGACAAACCTGGCCTAGAGCCACATCCTTGCTATGGATTCTGCCCACTAGGCCACATGTCCAGCCTGCCATCCATGATTGCTCCTCTTCCTCTGGAGCTATTGCTCACTCTTTCCTGGAATAATAATGCCCCACCTGTCCCTGATATTTCAGAGAGTGAAATCCTTGGACAAAGATAATTCAAAAACTATGTTATCCAATGAGCATTTATTAAACATCTAGTAGGTGCAAAACACTTAGGACCTTGAGTTTGAGCAATCGGTAACCATCAATCACATTAATAATTAAATAAACAGACATTTATGTCTGTAATTTACCTTACTGTAGGTGGAGTAGGTGGCCAGTGGAAACTGCCAAAGGCTCACCCGAGTTATCTTTCTGTCAGACTGCCCAATTTAAAACTTGCGGGGATTATCTGGGAAGCCAGACACACCCAGCTGCCACCACTAAAGAGACTCTTGTTGACTCAGTATTTCTGGACCCATTAGCAGTATTGTGATATTAGCCGAGGGAAAGTCTCAGAGGGACACTCAAATGGTACATGGGGCAGAGAAAAAGGAAACCGAAGCATAAGGTATCGCAAGCTGGCAAAAGGAGCAAACAATTTTGAGTGACCCTGGGCAACCAAAGGTTTAATGGGGACCATCAGGGGAGGAGGTATCTAAAAGAAAAAAGAGAGTGTAAGGAGAGGCACCCAACAGGGAGCGGCCTTCTCCATGGTTCGGCCCTGAGCCAGCCCTGAGTATAGCTAATGGAAGCCTTTGGAAAAAGGGACACCGCCCCTCAGTGCCTCCCAACCTAGCCTCTGCCTAGAAGAGAACAAATAGATTGCCGACACTGAAATGCTAGTATGCTCTCCATTTTGTGTGAATTCCCCAAACAACTGAGGCCTCTTCTTTGGAGGCTTTCAACCTAATGTTCCTCTTAGGCCTTTACTCTGTAAAGAGGACAAGGCTGTCACATTTGAGATTCACAGCCCCTTTGGAATCTTCCGAATAGAATGGGATCCTGCTCGGGTTTTCCAATCCATCCAATTCACTGGACAAATTATTTTGTGTATAACATTAGGTCTGTGACCAGTCTTCCTTTGGTGGTCTGCCGTATTGTTAATGTGCCAGAAAACAGTGGAGATTAAAGCTTAATGGAGCTAAGGGAAATAATCTGTAATGAGCATTAATAAGCACTAAGTGTGAAACTATTAGTGGGATTGTTATTGGGATAAATCGACATTTTAAATGGTGTGAGATGCTTTGTGGTTCACAGAGTACAGCCCTCCCAGGAAAGCATTCAGTGTTTCAACTCTCCTGGACATTTTCCCCCCTGTAACTACTGGAAATCAGAACCATAACTATACTGAGAGTTTTAAGGGCAAAAAAAATTTTTTTTAAGATTTTATTTATTTATTTCACAGAGGAAGAGAGATCACAAGTAGGCAGAGAGGCAGGCAGAGACAGGGAGAGGGGGAAGCAGGCTCCCCGCTGAGCAGAGAGCCCGATGCGGGCCTCGATCCCAGGACCCTGAGATCATGACCTGAGCCGAAGGCAGCGGCTTTAACCCACTGAGCCACCCAGGCGCCCTAAGGGCAAAATTTTATAGATGTTCCACACTTATAAATATCACGTGATATTTTGTAGCTGCTTAATTTTCTATGATTTTCTCATTTTTATACTTGTAAATATAAGAAACGGGTGGACTGGGACGCGTTTGAATGTTTCTTGAAATGTACAAACTATGATCCCCCCCTCTTCTGGCTATTTTATTATGGGGATATATACCGTGTCAACGTGGTTTAGCTGAGATTGTGTTTCCCAGAACCCCCTTATGGTTCTGAGATGGAGTTAGCCAAAAGAGGCACTTGGGCAAGGTTTGGAAGGCAGGAGTAAAGCAGTATCCACTATTCTCTGAAGGTGAACGACAGACACAGCAGTACAGATAAGTTCCATCCTATCTTCACTCTTTCCTGCTCTGTGTCCAGCTCCTCCCAACGGCCAGCACTACTGACCACCCACACCCCAGGGCCCCCACTCGGAGCTTGGCTGCAGACCTTCAGAAGCCATAGTTGCACAGAGATGACCTTCTTCATTGTCCTATTCTGGCAACAGCATGTATCTGGTTTCCCACATAGATACCCATACAATTTGCCCGCCATGCCAGGCAGGTAAGTGACTTTTCTCCAGCCCCTCCTTTCATGATCTTACTTTGCCAGCCTCTCCCACCATTGTACACTGAATCCCTTCCTCCATAATTCTGCGTCCCTGATTAAACCCTCACTGACTCCCTTGCCTCACTGTGTTGGAAGCAGTCAACCAGCCAAAGAGATTTCACACCAGAGTGAAGAGTCGGCTCCAAGCTCCTCATTCCTGCAGAAAGATGTACAACGCTAAACTCAATGTATCTATTAATAATTCTCACTAGAAATAAAGATGAACCATATAAGGCAATAGTCTATATACACCTTCTTTCTTGAGCTCTAAAATGAGAGCCTAGCTTTTAAAAAGGGCTAAGAAGTTATTAGTTTTTAAAGATATTTATTTATTTATTTATTTATTTATTTATTTATTTGAGGGAGAGTGAGCGAGCCAGCAAGAGAGAGCATGAGCAAGGGAGGGGCAGAAGGAGAAGCAGACTCCTTGCTGAGTAGGGAGCCCCACGCCAGGCTCAATGCGGGGCTCGATCCCAGGACCTCAGGATCATGACTTGAGCCAAACGCAGCCATTTAACTGATGGAGCCTCCTGGGCACCCCCAGAAATCCTTTTAGATTTCAAAGATAGTTAAATAGGATGGTTATCAGTTTTTGGCAAATGTTGATGCCCCAATTTTACCTGCTAGTTCTCAGCAGTGCACAACGAAAAAGGAAATTGGGGGGCACCTGGATGGCTCAGTGAGTTAAAGTCTCTGCCTTCGGCTCAGGTCATGATCTCAGGGTCCTGGGATCAAGCCCCGCAAAAGGCTGCCTGCTTAGTGGGCAGGCTGCTTCTTCCTCTCTCTCTGCCTCTCTGCCTACTTGTAATCTCTCTCTCTCTGTCAAATAAATAAATAAAATCTTTAAAAAAAGAAAAAGAAAATTGGAAGCCATGGTGACTAGGCTTTGTTTAAATGGTAAGCTTCCCATCTTTAGTCTTGAGTTGTGCACAGCAACAACAGAGTCATAAATATTTTTCCACCTTCTGAAAGTATATTACTCAAGAGATCTCCCAAACACAAAGACTTCCTTTATTATTCACATATTTCACCCTTTTACATACCCCCAAGGGTCTCATCTCCACCTCTGCCAAATGCAGCTTCTCCTGATTATCTCATGAATTCCTCCGTGAACTGCCTGAAATTCTTGTCTGCCTCCTTGCTTTCTCTGCACTTTCTTAAGGGCCCAGGAGACAATCCTAAGCCCCAAATCCCTCATCTGTTGTAACTTGAGAATATTCTACCATGGGGCATTAAGTGTGGCAAGAGGACTCACACACAGCATCACATACATTACGAGGATGTCATACACATAAAGGAAAATGGCAATTTAAGGAAACCTGGTAAGTCACCAGAGAGGCATCTGCCCATGGTAGAGCTATGTGTGCTGTTCAGTGGACAAGGTGAAGAGCTAGAATAAAAATGATACCAGACAACAAGGAACAGGAAATCTGGGAGAACTGGGTTTTATGTAGTCCTGACTCCACAGTCACTTGCTGGGTGGCTGTGGGCAAATCACACACATCTGTTGGGGAGAAAAGTACTAATTACCTCAATGTACATTTGTAATCACATGTAATTGGCAATGGCAAATGTATCTGAGCATGTGACAGCCAGGAATAAAAACTCCACTTCCCAGCCTTCTTTGCAGCTATATATAGCCCTGTGACTAAGTTCTGGCCCATGGGGTATGAGGCAAGACTACATGGAAGTTTCCGGAAATTTCCTTACAGGACAACAGAGGGACACCTGGGTGGCTCAGTCAGTTAAGCCTTCAGCTCAGGTAATGATCCCAGGGTGATGGGATGGAGTCCCACATCAGGCTCCCTTCTGAGCAGGAAGTCTGCTTCTCCCTCTCTTCCCTGGGATGACCAAAAAATAAAATCTTAAAAAAAAAAAAAAGACAACAGACACATGTGCCCTTTGCTTTTCCCCCTGTAGTTGGGCCATGATGTCAAGAGCCACACCCTAGTGACTGTGAAGTTGAAAGGTAAAGGTACCCTCGGTTGCCAATTGAGGAGCCCCAACACCAGACTTTTATGTGATAGAAAAATAAATATCTCTATTGCTTACATGCCTGTTTTTCAGATCTCCTTTACAGTTACATATAATCCTAACCAATATATGTGTTGTTGTTTTCTCAATTGTATTTAGATGCCATTAAAATTAATAAGATAAATGTCCAATTGAAAGGTTATTAGCAATATTTTGACAATATGTGTTTTTTATTTTTTTATTATTATTATTTTTTAAAGATTTTATTTATTTATTTGACAGAGAGAGAACACAAGTAGGCAGAGAGGCAGGCAGAGAGAGAGGAGGAAGCAGTCTCCCCTGCTGAGCAGAGAGCCCGATGCGGGCCTCGATCCCAGGACCCTGAGATCATGACCTGAGCCGAAGGCAGAGGCTTTAACCCACTGAGCCACCCACGCGCCCGACAATATGTGTTTTTTAATCAGTCAAAACAACGCTATTGCAGCTTTTCTGGAGATTTTTTATTTTAAAAAAATCTTTATTCAAGGGGTGCCTGGGTGGCTCAGTCCGTTAAGCATTGGCCTTCAGCTCAGGTCATGATCCCAGGGTCCAAGGATGGAGCCCTGCATTGGGCTCCCTGCTCAGTGGGGAGTCTGCTTCTGCCTCTCCCTCTGCAGCTCCCCCTGCTTGTGTTCTCTCTCACTCTAACTCTCTCTCTGTCAAATTAATAAATAAAATCTTTAAAAGATAATAAATAAGTAAATAAATAAATCTTTATTCTCAAAAATATTGGGACACTTGGGAGTTAGCAGAAGTTGGAAGTGAATAGAGGAAAGTAGGAAGCAGGAGTTAAAAATAAGTCACAAGCTTGCCTTTTTCCACTTCACACATTCACCTGGTTTATCTCTTGGCATAATGGGAGAAAAAAATAATAAAAACAGATGGAGGAAAATGGCCTAAGGCTCCACCAAAGCTCAGCATCAACAATACTGCTGAGATCTGTCCACACGTGTCCTAAGTTGTTTGCTTAGCTGGGCTCTTAACCACTTTTCTCTAGCACTCCTTGTGTGAGTTGTTCAGGTCTTCAAGTGATGCAGGTATATCTGTGTTACCTGTCTCTTCCCTCACCATCCTTTGTCACTCTGTGTCTGCACTTGAGCTAGAACCTTGACACCACTCTCTGCCCAGATTCTCTCTAGAATACTTGCCCTTTTTGTCTTCCCTTCTGTTTGTCCTCATTTCATCAATTGCTGCTCTCCCAGAGTGAAGGTATCCTTTCTCCCACCAATCCTGGCTGTCTGTGAAGATGCAAAATAAGCCCATTTTATCAGGAGAACGCCCACTGCTCCGCCATCTCTTCAGGTGTATTACCTGTCTCTTGATCCCATGTCAACTGAGAGAGAGATGCAGATCCTTCACCGATTATCACAGGAACCCCATTACTCCAAGCTCTTTGACTTGGTTTCTCTCCTCTTTCCTGATGCTCTGTGGGTCACACGGACAGGTCAGATGAAGCAGCACATTAGATACTTCTGTTCTCCCAGAGGCCCTCTCTGGCCTTGCCCCCGATAACATTGTTACCAGAGCAGTTTTCTTTTTAAGAGGTCCCCAGAGAGCTCCCAGCCCATCTGCATTAGCTTCTTCATTCTCCCTCCCTACTTCCTATGCCTTTTTCTGTGCAGAGCATTTGAGCTTTGCTCAGCGTTGAGCCCATTTTTACATAGCTCCTCTCTGCAGATTCAAATTCTCCAAGGTGCTCAACCAAAGGCCTGGCAATTGACAGAAACCTTCTTTGGAAGCCAGTGTATCCATTCTCTCTTGTTGCCTGACTTTGCCCCTTGGGGCCTCACCCTTCCCTCCCAGTTTATCATAGGTATTACTTCCAAACAAAAACAATTCCCTTCTCAAGAAGAAATCTACCAGCAGCTAAGAGAATGAAAGGCTCTTTGCTTCTGCCTTATGGATTTCCCTGTAACCACTAACCTTATCTATCTCAAGTATATTTTCAATTACTTGTTCATTTCCTGGTTTGTTAATTTCATTTGTTCATTTAAAAAATGTAGTGCTTATCCCTTTGTTTTTTGTTTTCTTAAAATTAGTGTTTGTGATGAGCATGATCTAGAATGTTCCGCATTTATACTTAAGGATAGGTAGGCATTGTTCCTCTTGGAAAGTACTTCCTCTTGGGTTTTAATACTTGCTGGTAAAGAAATTAAATGGACATTTAGCAGAATGGACATTACAGACTTTATTCTGGGAAATTGAAAAATAGAATCAAGTGAGTCTGACCCTTAGCTCTGGGCCTTAAATCACACCTGTTGTTTCCAGCTGATCCCATTAGCCCCTATAGCATAAGGAAAAAGGCATAATTTTTTAGTAGGGCATGTAGGAAGGAAGACCATTTCTTTGTCCAGGACAGTCCTAGCATAATTATAAATAGATATTCTTTCCATTCTCGAGACACCTAGGTGGCTCAGTTGGTTAATCTTCTGCCTTCAGCTCAGGTCATGATCCCAGGGCACTGGGATCAAGTCCTGCATTGGGCTCCCTGCTCAGCAGGGAATCTGCTTCTCCCACTACCTGCCGCTCCCCCTGCTTCTGCTCTCTCTCTCTCTCTCTTTCTCTCTCTGACAAATAAATAAAATCTTAAATAAAACAGTCAGTGTTTAAAAAAAAAGTTCTTTCCATTCTCAGAATTGTCTCATTTTGGGCAATACTATATATGGTCACCTGGGTGAGGCATTTACAGTCTGGTACTAACACAATGACTGGCCTGTAGTTAGAGGTGGTGCCTGTAGGGCTTAAGAATACGGGCTCTCTGATCCAACTGTCTGGATTCAAATTCTGGTTTCCCCTCCAGAGCGAACAAATCAGTTTGGGTCCTCAGATACAAATGACAGAAACTGACTTTGGCTGACTTAAGCAGGAAATAAATTTATGAAAAGGAGGGGGGTGGCTCATCCAGAAATTGCCAGGAAGGCTGGAGAACCATGCTCGTAGGTGAGACATTTGGGGCCACTACCCAAAAATCACATTGCAGACGTGGTCCAGTGATGGAAGCAAGTGCTGTGTCCTTGAGGGCTATGGTGCCTCCCCTGCTCAGCCCCTATATAGCACCCCGCAGGCCTAGGACCAGATCCCACCCCAGCCAGCCTGGCCCTGAGCGTGCTCTCCATGGCCCCTGCTTCTTTCCATTGCAGGAAAGCTACAAAGTAGAGCTCTGGGGGCTGACACTTTGACCAGGACATTTTCCCACATCCCTTACATTTTTCACTCTTACAATGCTTTTCTGAAGCCTCTTCTACCATCCACACTGGAGCTCCCGGGTCCCCAATTTCACCACCCAGGAATACTCTATTCCAGTATTCGTAAAAACATACAAGTTAATGAGCACAATACAGGCCCTTCGGTAAGGCTCAAAACCATCACAAAACAAACTGAGGGTTACTGGGGGGTGGGAGGGTAGGGATAGGGTGGATGGGTTATGGACATTGGGAAGGGTTTGTGCTTTGGTGAATGCTGTGAAAGATGTAAGCCTGATGATTCACAGACCTGTACCCCTTGGGCAAATAATAAAAATAAAATTAAAAAAAAAACCATCACTATAGAGAAAGAAGAAAAAGGCAATGTAACAATCCTGTTTAATCTAAAAACATTAGAAGGATGTGTTCAGACTTTATTTAAAAAAGCAGCACATGCTGACAGAAAAAATCATTAATCTCCTAAATATATCCCTACAATGGACCCTGATATACCTTGGCTTTTTGATACCTTATATTGAGCAATTTTTTACAGACCTTGTCCAGCTCCTCAGAATAATGCTCAACTAGGGATTTACACATGAGCCACTGACCTTGCTAAATCAGCAGGTCATTATCTGAGTCCTGGGCCTTTGAACTCTCTGGAGAAGTCATGGGCAGGGAAACACAGACTCCAGGCTCATTCAAATTTACCCTACTGGTTTGGCAGAGATGTCCAGGCAGATGAATCCATGGCGAGACCCTGCACGGAGTCAGCATTAAATGGAGAGGCAGATGCTATTCAGGCTGGTGTCCCCGAAGCTGGCATTCCCATCCCCAATGAGCAACTGAGATATCGTCCTTGCTTGCCAAACTCCAGAATTAGAAAGCTGAGCCTGGGCTACTGTTGTCCAATGAATTTAATGGACAGCGACAAGATTTGAAGGTGATTCAAATGCGTTCAGCACTTGATCATGTTCTTGGGAGAGAAGGTTCTCACTGTGGTAGATGGAATTTTCTCTGTTAATTACAAACCACTAGTGAGCTCAGTTTGAAATTTTGCAAATAATAAGCAAGTCCAGATCTCAATTTCCATTCCACAATTGAATGCTGTGGAAAAATGGTGGCAATAATTGTTCTGTCCAGATTTTCGTGTGTTGAGCCTGTGAGATGCTTGTGAAATCAGAATGGAAGGGGAGGCAGGAAGCCAGGCAAAGTCTCTGATCTGGATTTTATTTCATCTGACACATAGTGTAGGTTTGTTGGGCTTCCTTCCTCTGAATCTTGAAATTTTACAGAAAATATATTTTGCATCGACTATGAAAATGATGACAGTGAGGCTATTTCTGCTAAAAGAAAGGCTAAGCCCATTTTAATTTTTCATTTTTTAAAATTAATTTATGTATTTGTCAGAGAGCACAAGCAAGGGGAGCAGCAGGCAGAGGGAGAAGCAGGCTTCTCGCTGAGCAGGGATCCTGATGCAGGACTCAGTCCCAGGACCCTGGGATTATGACCTGAGCCAAAGGCAGACATTTAACTGACTGAGCCACCCAGGTGTCCCTAAGCCCATTTTAAAGAGCAAAATAGACTACATAGTTTATACATGAAGGCAAATGCAAAATGAACTGTGGGAAAATCTGTTTATATAGCTAATGTCCATGAGTAAATCAGAAGCTGACCTCATGAGACTTTAGCTGGCTTGTAGGGAAACTTGTACAGGTTAGACAAAGCCAGGCCTTTTTGGATGGCCAAACCCTCGGGGAACATGGCTGTGCATTGTGGCAAGACAAAAAAGCATGACCCAGGGTAAGGGTCCTGGTTGGAATTTAGTGCTCACCACCGCTGAGCTGGGTGCCTGGGTTCATCCCATGGCCTGCACTAAAAGTGGAGATATAAAGGCAATGGGACTAAATGAATTGAATTGTGTCCCTCCAAAAGATGAAGAAGTCCCCCCAGTACCTGTGAATGTGACCTTATTTTTTAAAAAAGGGGAGGGGTCTTTGCTAAAAAATCAAGTTAATATGAGGTCATGAGGGTGAGCCCCAATCCAATATGACTATCCTCACAAAAAGGCAGAATTTGGATGTGGAGACAGACACATATGGAGGGAAGCCAATGTGAAGACAAGGGGAAAATATGGTCATCTACAAACCAAGAATGTCTGAGGCCACCAGAAGCTAGGAGGGAGGCCTGGAGCAGATCATTCTCTCTCACCTTAAGAGAGAGCATGGGCCTACTGACATTGACTTTGAACTTCTGGCCACCAGAATGAGACAATAAATTTTTGTTGTTGAACCAACTAAGTTTGGTACTTTGTCATGGCAGCAGTAGCAAACTAATACAGGGAAAAGCAGTGGAGTTGCACCAGAATGCAAAGCCTGGGAGCATGACCTGGACCAGGAAGTCAGGATTCCACAGAGGCCACAACTCACCCAAATTTCTCTCTTAGTGCTCTGGAAACCACATAATAGAAGCAGTGATGTCCAGGGAAGGGTTGAAAGCTGCAAACCTACGGGGGAGGAATGGAGGCCAGCTCCGGAAGAAGGCAGAATGTACACAGAGACCTGATCAGAGTCATGGGGCTACCATCTCTAGGCCTGTGGAGAGAGTTGCCCACAGACATCTTGCCAATAGAGCAAGAGTAAGACAAAGTGTTAGGTAGGGCCTTGGGAGAATAAGGGGGACAAGGTGTAAAGGGGAGGCTTTGGGGTTAAGGAAAGTACATTCAGAGCCAAGAGGCTTGACCCATTCAAAGAGAGAGAAAGGTGTTCCTGGCTCAAATCAAAATAACTGGGGTGAAAGAAAACAGGAAGAAACAGTTCTTCAAAAGTAAGATTGTGTTCGCAATATGTCCATTTTACCTAAATAAAAATAAGGTTAAAAAAACAAAAACGTAAAAAAACACAACACAAAAATGTATATTAGTGCTCATTACTGGCTGGTCTAGTTTCTTTACTGTGTATAGAAACCAACAGAACATTTGAGGCTATTGGAAGATTTTCAACTCTGGCCAGAGAGGGATACCCCACGTATGATTCCATCACACTAAGAATTTAATTGGCTCCTTTAGGCAAAATGTCCGAATGTTTTCTATTTCCTAGAGATAAACATCGAGCCATAACTCGTGTTTTTGATCCAAGGGAAATACCAAAGCAGTTGTCAGTTCAGAAAAGATAAAGTCTGATGGCCTAGGAGTGAATTTACTGAGTCTCATGTTACATTTGCAAAACAACCAGAACTGAACTGAGGCTGCAAGTGAAATGGAAATCAGTGTTTCAGGACAAAAATAGAATAATGCATGAACTCTCTCCGCTCTTGATCACATCTGAGTGGAGGCAGAGGCACTGGGTTTTCATTTCTGTTTGGCATTCTTGTCTTACCCACATAAAAATGAACTAGCTAACTGAGGTATAATCAAGGTGCCCTAAATGGATCCATTTTCCTAGACAGTTTCAAATCATCTCATAACCACATTCAGTTGAAATATGCTTTCCTTGGAACCCATGAAAGAAATGTTACATTCCTCTGCCACACAAAATATGAACATTATCCACATTTCCAGACGAGTACAAGACTGCCCAGATGTTTGTTATTCTGAATCCTCCAGAAAAAAGAAACACACACACACACATACACACACAACAAAACAGAAAACAAAACAGTTTTCTTGTAAAGAAAACTGCCTCTGACTCTTACAAGAAAGGACCATAAATACATATTCACAACAAAAAAAATCTAGAAAATCTTTGGAAATACAAATGATGGAAATGTTCTTTTTTTTTTTCCAGCTTTGTTTACCATAGCAGCTGAGATTAACAGGTGTATCTGTGACATTTAGCTCATGTGATAGAAGTGAAATGCTTCCACACAATGCCAAGTAAAAAATCTCTGAAGAGTGTTACTTGGAACTTTAATCTTATTATCTCCTAGAGATCCGTAAGGGAAGAGATCAGAGTTGATTTGTTAAATACCACCAGACATTGTTTTGCCAGGTTAAAAAGGCCTTTACAAAAGATGCAATAACTAAATAGGGTCACAGAATCATCCAGTTGGGGGACATTTTAATTAGTAACTAGACTCAACCATGAATCACTTTGATCTTGGTAACAAAAATGATCAAAAATACTTAATTGCGCATTTTTCCATCTGCTGGGTTCTATTGTGTGAAGACCCCAAGAGGAAGATATGCACAACCCAACCAAAGAAATGATGAGATTAGAACGCTTCTACCTACCAAGAATTATAGTAATGAAGTGGCAACTGTCTGTTGAGAACCTGTTATATCCTGGGCGTGGTGCTCAGGCTTTATGACACCATTTCCTTTATCCTCACAACTCTTTGAATCAGATGTTATTATCTCCATTTTACAGTTAAGAAAACTAAGGTGTAGGGAGGTACTCACCAAACATCTCACTGTCAAGAACTGAAGGGTCTGAGATTTTACCCTACTTGTAAGTTAATGAGCTAGCCTGCCAATTTCATACATCCTGGCAGAAGACATGAAACTCCTGGGTCA
The DNA here is from genome assembly GCA_002007465.1 of Ailurus styani. Classification (NCBI taxonomy): domain Eukaryota; kingdom Metazoa; phylum Chordata; class Mammalia; order Carnivora; family Ailuridae; genus Ailurus; species Ailurus styani. The sequence continues at coordinate 1,493,399 of LNAC01000104.1, read as the reverse complement.
GAGACCCAAAAAAATTATTTTCCTAGGGTGCCTGGGTGGCTCAGTTGGAGCCACCAACTCTTGATTTCAGTTCAGGTCATGATCTCAGGGACATGAGATTGAGCGCCATGTTGAACTCTGTACTCAGCAAAGAGTCTGCTTGGGATTCTCCCTCTCCTTCTGCCCCTCCCCCCATAAAATAAATAAGTAAATCTTTTTAAAGAATTATTTTCCTGGAACAGCAGATACCCTGAGCTTTGCATACATATCAGTTTCCTACTCAGAGTGACCATACATCCCAGTTGCCCAGGACTGTTTGAGTTTCTGCATTGAAAGTCCCAGGTGGGGCGCCTGGGTGGCTCAGTTGGTTAAGCATCTGCCTTCGGCACAGGTCATGATCCCAGGGTCCTGGGATTGAGCCCCATCTTGGGCTCACTTCTGGGGGAAACTGTTTCTCCCTCTCCCTCTGCTCCTACCCTCCCCCTGCTCTTACCCTCCCCCCTCCCTTGGGCTTGCTCTCTCACTCTCTCTCTCTCAAATAAATAAAATTTAGAAAAAGATTAAAAGCTTAAAAAAAAAAAGTTCCAGGCAAACTAGGGCAGAGAATCATTCCAGTTCCCCTTGCCGCCAAATCCTCCAAAGGCAATGGGGAGCAGCCCAGGTGTGATGTCCATGCAATCACAACTGAGAAACCCCAAGCTCAGGAACATCCCAATCTTATAAGATAGCTGTTGGTAAACTTGCCCATGTTTTGCCCCCAAAAAAGACATTATTTGGATTATCTTGGGTAACAACAAATGGCCCCAGTGCCCTGGAGGGAGACGCTTTATCTTCTAAGGCTATTAAATATACAAACACCCTTGAAAAGATGATCTGATAAAAAAAAGCTATCACGAGTGCAGAAATGTGAGAGACTCAGAGAGCTATCTCCCAACTTTCATAGCTGATAAGTGGTGAGACTAGTATTCAAATCCAGATTCTTCAGATGTTGAAATCTCTGTGCTCTCCTGCCAGTTAAATTATTCTTCTCAGATTTACAGAGTTAAGGTCAAAAGAGGGTGAGCTTTTCTTTTAGCTGAAGCTTTGAATCCTTAGTCATATTTAAAAAAACATATGGTATTTTCCATCTTGAATGAATTTATGGAATAGAAATTTGGAGGTATTGCAGAAATGATACCGTAATCCAAAATAATGTACAAGGAGTCTGGTAAGCTGATTTCTAAGGGTTCTTCCTGCCCTGAGAACCTGGCATTCTCCATCCACATTATTACCACCTGCTATTTCTTTTCCTCTTGTTGTGATGAATGCCTTCCACAGAGTTATATTCTTCTGCCTCATTTTGAATCCAGGCAGAATTTCAGCAGCAAAGCTGGGATATGTATTTTGATACCAGTGTAATTTAAAAACAAATTACATTATAAAAAGAAAACTAAGATTATACCAGAGAAACTCACTTTTTCTTTTTCAAAGTAATCTCTACACCCAGTGTGGGGCTTGAACTCATGAACTCGAGATCAAGAGTTACATGCTCTATGGACTGGGCCAGCCAGGCGCACGTCACCTTTTTTTTTTTTTTTTTTTTTTTTTTTTTTAACAAATCTTCATTCATTGTACTATGGTAACCACAGTGTCAAATAGGCAAAGCTTGAAGTATATTTTTTTTCTTTAATATTGAGATCAAGTTTCCTTTTTGTTTAACCCAAGGTTCTAGCAGGGGAGGATATTACTGTATGTTTTAAAAGGTTATTTTGAATTCTTTTCTGCATAGAGCTGGTTTTTCTCGCTATTGCTCTCTAAAGATCAAAGAACGATGAAAAGATGAAAAGAAGAACCAAATAAACAGAGAAAAAAGGACCTCTGACAAGAGAGTTTCTATATTGCCTTAGTGATCATTTGTTGGAAGGACATTGTGGCCAAATGGCACAAATTTAAACAAAATATGAAAAAGTTGATAAATAATAATCCATCTTTCAAAGAGGTAGCTGACGATTAAGAGACCCTCAGGACATGATCACATCACCCCCAACCATATGGATTCCCTTGTAGAAACAATATGGTCCCCATTCTGGGATGGCCAGGCTGTTTGGAGACTGTAAAGATGAGCACTCATGACCCAGATCTATTTTCAAAGTGGTAAAATTATCCACTCTCCCAGCAGGGGTCCCCAAGAGCCAGACCGTCCATCCAGTGTATGAAGCAGAAGAAATGCCATAGGGGATGGTGTAAATTTTGGCAGACTAAAGAGCACTCATCCCACCTAAAAATATTCAAATTCAATTTAAACAAAACTGTCCAAATAGACTCTGAGCCACTCTGGACAGTCAGGGGGCCAAACGGCCCCCCATGCCTCCCAGGCTAGCTCAGCCAGTTTGCTGAGACTTGAGCAGCAGTGAAGAAATGCCCAACCAAAGCTTTGGTGAAAAACAGGAGAAGTAGGACTTGCTTATCAAATGTAATTTGACTGACAAAAATCTTTCAGAACATGGCTTCCATGGGATAGAAGACAGTGAAAGGGGTGTTTAGAATAGAGCTGTTTTTCTCTCCAAATGAATTGGGATCTGGCATGCTAGGGAAAGAACCAAAGTGCATCTGGCTTGTGCAAGAAAATTTAATGAAAGTTGATTTTCAGTTAGCTTATTTTTAGGAGAAATACTCTTTTGAGGGTTCCATATTCTTTTCCCCGACACAAAGCATGAAGGGTGCCCCCGGCTTGGGAAGGACAGGCACACCAGCCTTATTGACATTTCTACTTGGAAATTGAATGGGCTTCAGCAAAGGATATTGCTGCTTTTCTGAAGCATTTCCTGCTGGCTTCAAAACACAGACCCTCTGGCAGTTCAGCAGGATCCAGTTATCTAGATAGCTCATGAAATCAGCTCCCCTCCCCCTCTGACTCCTCCACTTTACCCAACTTTCATCCTATACAAGGTATTCTTTGCATCTTCTTTCTTACTTTCTTCTCTCTCTCCTGACCAGTTTTTAACATTTCCATTAACTGCCTGCTACCACAGCTATTTTCTGACCTTTCCCGTAGTTCACAGGCTTAAAATGCTTTTCTTGTCATTTCTGTTTTCATGGGATACACACTGGTCACAGAAGAGAAACGTTAAAATTACTGTTTATCCCAAGTGATTGGCATTTTGTCTTCCAAGTGCAGCAGTAAGATTCATAGGTGACCTGAATTAGAAAGGCTCTCCCTTTCTGAGGTGGAATTCTGGAAGTTGGAGAAGCCAACTTGCTGGGTGACTCTTCCTGATACCACACAATTGAGATCAAAATACCTCTCACCACTGTCCTTCCTAGTATTCTCAGCACCAATAACATGCATTTATTTTGTGCCAACCAGATGCCATGTGATCTGAATAACAAGCAGATTCCATTCTCCTAACCCCCGCCCCCATAAGCGCATGCAAAGATAAAAAGGCGTATGTTGCAAATTAGCCTGTGTTAAAATCCATCCAGAAGCTGAAGAGACCCAGAATCCAGAGTCAAGGTTCTTGTCCTGACTTCCTACAACTTAAAATCTGTGACTTTCTCCACACCCACACACAGACATAGGATTTCAAATAACATGTAATTCAAGCAAAGCAAATATAATGAAGGGACTATTTTTTAAAATCCATATTTCGTTTTGGTCTTATAAGAAGGAAGGAATTATTTTATCATTATCTACCTTGAACAGGTTTTTTATTCAGAAATCAGACTATTGGGTAACATAATGCCCAAAATTTATTAGTGACGTAGTATAAAATGTTAACATATGTATGTGTATCTTATTTTTTTAATCACCAACCAATGCTGTTAAAAAACATTATTTTAGGACAATGGGCATTTTCTCATTACCTCTCTTCAACCACAGTTAAAATCAGATTCTATAAGTCCTGTCAGTGTTTTCAGATTTTCATTAATTTTTTCAATTTCTTTTTTTTTTTTTTTAAAGATTTTATTTATTTATTTCACAGAGGGAGAGAGATCACAAGGAGGCAGAGAGGCAGACAGAGAGAGAGAGGGGGAAGCAGGCTCCCTGCTGAGCAGAGAGCCCGATGCAGGCCTCGATCCCAGGACCCTGAGATCATGACCTGAGCCGAAAGCAGAGGCTTTAACCCACTGAGCCACCCAGGCGCCCAATTTTTTCAATTTCTAATGTCCCTCAATCACCACACACATCCACAGCACAGTCTCCAAGAGAACAGAGCATGGGTGCCTCCTTTCCAAGTGCATCCACTCCCCAACCCACAGCAGCACACATCTTCAACTTGAAGACAGATTATTGTCTTTTCTTTCAGACCCACAAAGAAGAGGAGGTCCAGAGTAGGGGCATTTGTGGAAACCTTTCAAAGAAGAGACTTTGCTTGCAATTGCGTCATTTATCACTTCATGTTTCACAACAGGATTATCATGAGTTATGTTTAGGAAAATCATTCTTTATGATTAAAGTAGGATTAACTAATAGGATTGAGAGAATTTTCAAACCATTCAGAAAATAAGATTATTCACAGTTGTATTTCTACTTACGTGAATAATAGGGAATGCTCTCTTATCCAAGATGACCATGAAGTTCACTTCGCCTAAATGTGCAAGCATTAGAAACATTACAGACAGTGTAGCATGGCTTTAGAGAAAGTCATTTTCTCACATTGAGAAACCATGTGGGCTACTTGTCTTTGGAGAAATACAGTTTTAATGTAGTACAAGGCAAAGATACTTGATTCCCTTTCAACACGTATTTCTTGAGGACCCATGGGTTGGTCCAAATCCGAGATACCATGAAACTTCATTTATCGACTGTACAAAGAATTTATAACTGGGGAGATGAGGGTGATAGCAGAAGCATCTCACAGATGGTGGGGTCATGAAAGGCTGCACATCAGCCAGAGTGGGGCAGTGCAGAGAGAAGAGGGAAGGGAAAGTTCAGAGCCCCAAAGATACGTAGAAACTGAGAGCTGGCATGGTCCCAGCTGAGACGGCAGGTGTCAGGAGCCCCTGGAAAGACATGTTCCAAGCTCCTAGACTTTCACTGGTGTTTTAGAGGCAGTTGGCAGAACCATTTTTAAAAGTGAGATGTAATAAACAAGATGAAGAAATCCTTATTCAAAGTCAAGTGAAAAGGACAAGAAGGTAGAAATACGCCTGAAATACAAATACATTTTGATACAGTAAGCCAGCATATACTTCCCACAAATACCTGACCTTATGTCTTAAAAGAACCTGGGGGCACCTGGGTGGCTCCATCAGTTAAGCGTCTGCCTTTGGCTCAGGTCATGGTCCCAGGGGCCTGGGATTAAGTCCCACGTTGGGCTCAGTGGGTAGTCTTGCTTCTGCCTCTCCCCTGGAGGCTCGTATGCGCACACACACTCCCTCTCTCTCCCTCTCGCAAATAAATAAATAAAAGTTTAAAGAGACTAAAAGGAACCTGAATCAAAAGATCTCAGTGTTGTTCTGAGCCTTATACTGTCTTAGAAATGAAAACCAGCTCCTAGGGCGCCTGGGTGGCTCAGTTGGCTGAGCAGGCTGCCTTCGGCTCAGGTCATGATCCCAGGGTCTGGCGATCGAGCCCCGCATTGGGCTCCCTGCTCACTGGAGAGCCTGCTTCTCCCTCTCCCTCTGCCTGCCGCTCTGCATACTTGTGCTGTCTCTCTCTATCTCTCTGTCAAATAAATAAATAACATCTTTAAGAAGAAAAAAAAAAAGAAAGCCAGCTCCCCACATTGCATATTCTCTCCTCCATGACCTGAGCTGAAGGCAGAGGCTTAACCCACTGAGCCACCCAGGCACCCCATCTTCTTAATATCTAAAATACCTTAGGAAACTGGTTACTTCAGTTGCCCTGGAAAGAGGACCTAGGGGTTTCTGGGGAGGCCATCAGAGGAGGAAGGGCAAAGAGATTCACTGTATACCTTTTTGTATCTTTTGAGTTTTGAATTACATGAATATATTAACTGTTGAATAAATTAAAACTGTAACAATCTTCAGAGATGTTAAATTGACTAATCTGTAGGAGACTTAGGACAGGGTGTTGTCAATACAGATATGCACAGTAAGTCCTTAAAGGGGTGGGTTTTCCCAATAGTAGGATAGGAACAAATCATCTACAACAAAAAACTTATAAGACAATCAGGCAAATTTGAATAGTGACTAAATGTTTAATGATATTAAAGAATGATCGTGGAGGCATCTTTGAGCTCGCCGAGTAGACACCATGAGCAAAGCTCACCCTCCCGAGTTGAAAAAATTTATGGACAAGAAATTATCATTGAAATTAAATGGTGGCAGGCATGTCCAAGGAATACTGCGGGGGTTCGATCCGTTTATGAATCTTGTGATAGATGAATGTGTGGAGATGGCAACTAGTGGGCAACAGAACAATATTGGAATGGTGGTAATACGAGGAAATAGTATCATCATGTTAGAAGCCTTGGAACGAGTATAAACAATGGGTGTGTTGATGAGAAGAATCAACTGCTTCCACATGTCCCCTCTCCATAGTACCTGTTTTACTACAATATAAAAATCAGGTCATGTGCATTTTCATATTGAACTTTTTTGTTAAATAAACTTTTATAATAGTCAAAAAAAAAAAAAAAAAAAATGATCGTGAATTTCACTTAGAAGACATAGAAGTNTAAACTTTTAAAAAAAAAAAAAAAAAAAAAAAAAAAAGAATGATCGTGAATTTCACTTAGAAGACATAGAAGTGATATTTTAAAACTACAGCAATCATTATAGCAAAATTATAGAATGCCAGGGATTTACAGAGGAAAAGGGACCATCACATGACTACAGGGCTCAGAATCCATGTAAAGAGATTCCCAGGCTCAAAAAAATCCACTCCCCTACCCCATGTGGCGCTGCAAGGAGGTCCCCCGACAGGCATATATGTCTTTGCCCTTTAAAGACTAAATGATCATTTTCTCTGTAAACGTACCCCACGCCCCACACCCCACCTAGAGCACATGTAATAGGGAAACAGCAGAGAAAATAATGAAATCAAAAGGAAAAACAAAGCACTAAAATAAACTGATATAGACTAAAGAAAAAATTATAGCAAAAATGTCTGCTATGAATTTCCAACTCTAGTTTTTCCTCTGACCGGAAAGGCAAGGGAGGGCTTGGGCAGGAGGGGCAGGAAACCATCAGCAGAGCGGATCCAGTCCAACACTGAGCCTCAAAAGGCTGGTGGCTGGAGACCCGGCAGGGCCTCCCTTTCCCATGGCCAGTCTGGCTACAGCTGGAACTCCTTTCAGAATCTTTGGTACCTGAACCTTTCTAGCACAGGGAGAAGTGTCCCTCCCAGTGACAGGTATGACCTGTGATGGGCACCTGCTGCTCCAAGTGTGCTGGTCTTGGCTATTTTCTTATCGGTGAGTGATAGATCCCCAGTGTGATTTCTCGATGCTCCGTGTGGCCAGCTCTCAGACAATAACAAAGATTGGGCCACCAATGGATCAGTAGCCACTTCCAATCATTCCTCTACCATTTTGAAATGTGTAACGACTCATTTGCCTCTCTTTATCTCCTTTCATGGCCTTTTCCACCTGTAAAATGGGATCAATACATTTTTACTTTATAGGAGGTGGGGAAGGTAGGGGTTTGCATAAATTACTGTTTTCAATAATCTTCTCAAGTGTACTTCTATAAGCAGGTGACTATTATTGTCTTCTAATGAAGACTCTTTGTCTCTTTGCACTAATACCCACCACTAAGCCTCCAAGGCCCAAGGCAAGAAAAAGTATACTCTCCACTGTTTACCTTCTTATCAAGATCAACTCATATCAAAGCTATGCTTATATGCCATCCTACGCAGAGACTCCAGACTTGTTTTGTTGCCGGGGTAGTCCCCTATCTGCAAAGGTGTCTGCCCGCGTGATAACTCAGATGAAAGATCCCTACATACACCTCTGAATTAGTAATGGATTCTTTGTTTCGGGTCTGGCAAGTAGGGAAGGCAGCACAGTTTGCTGCTAAAGAATACCAGGAATTTAGGGGCACCTGGGTGGCTCAGTTAGTTAAACATCCAACTCTTGATTTCTGCTGAGAGTCATGAGATTGAGCCCCAAGTGGGGCTCCATGCTGAGCATGGAGTCTGCTTAAGATTCTCTCTCTCTCCTTCTGCCCCTCCCCCTGCCTCCCATAAGTTTTCTCTCTCTCTCTCTCAAAAAAAAAAAAAAAGTCCCTGGAGGAAAGGAAAATCCCAGTGTTTTGGAGAAAGACGGGAAGGGAGGGCATACTTAAAAACAGAGGAAGCTGGTTAACCCAGGCAGGCACTGAAAGCTCAGACACATCTTACACAACAGGGACAGGGCCCCTTGAAGGGGGCTTCCCTCGAAACCACCCCGCCCTTTCTCCCCCGCTCCCCACCAACAGGAGAGTCAGGCCCTTCCTGGTTAGCTTTCTTGCGGTTGACAGTGTGACATATATTTCTCATACTTTTAAAGCTGGGCAAGTAATACTGTATATAACTAATGTTAAGAGAAAAAAAAGCAAGGGACACCTGGGTGGCTCAGTCATTAAGCATCTGCCTTCAGTGCAGGTCATGATCCCAGAGTCCTGGGATGCAGCCCAACATCAGGCTCCCTGCTCAGGGCAGGGTCTGCTTCTCCCTTGCCCTCTGGCCCCGCCCCTGCTACTGCCCCCACTCATGCTCTCTCAAATAAATAAATAAAATCTTAAAAAAAAAAAAGTCAAATATAAAAATGAAATGCACACTGCAAACCTGTGATCATATGAAGAAGCTAATGATGGCTCCACACACACAAATTAAAAGAAGAAAGTACTACGATGAAAGTGTTGTATAATTTTAAAATATTATTACTGTCTTTAATGTTATATTGTCCTTTCACTTAAAAGACAAAAAGCTATCTGGCAACTTCACTGTCATGAGAAGCCATTTTACTAGGCTGCTAGCATTACTAAGCACAATTTCAAATACTTTGGTCCTATCAGAAGTACTCTCCCATTACGATTAACTAAACCAACATCCTTCTTAAAATGAGGTTTATAAGCCTATTTAAAGGGTAATAACATGTTGCCTTTTTTTGGATGAGACTTTCATCCTGCTGGAGGCTCTAGTTTGTCCTCAAAGTAAGAAATCCAGGCTATCCTCACCTCACAGCCTGCGAAATAGGCCTGGGCTTTTAATGACTTGGTAAGATCCAGCAAGGGAGGACCCCACCCCCACCCCCCACCCCCGTGGTGCCCCACGGTGGTGCACCTGCACCAAGGGAGTCAGATTTGGGACTGCAGACCTCCTGTTCCTATGGAAGCAGAGGTGATGGCAGAGTGGGCAGGAACATGCTGGAAGAGGCCCAGAGAGAAAAACACATGGGCCTCATTTTTGCTTTTCCCCTGTTCTTCTCATGTTTCCACAGTAAAACAGTTCCATTGTCTCTTTGTAGGTTATGCCACTCCTTTACAAAACCCCATTTACAATCCTGTTAATAACTTGTGGTTACTTTCTATTTGGGGTAGAGGGCAACAAAACAAAAATTAACACATCGCAGATTCGTCTGGGAGGCTCATGTGAAATACGTCAGGTTGGGAAGGATAGGAGAGAGAGGGGAGGCCTTGTGGACTCTAATTACTTACACCCTTCACATTGCCTCGGTTCTCCTTCCTTCACCATCAGCTCCTGGACACCATCACTCCTGTTATCTCAGATTGCAGTGGTCCTACTTGGATGTCAAGGGCACAGAGTCTAAGGGTTTTTATTCAGGGCTGTGAGAACAATGGTTCCCATCTTGAAAATGTTGCCAACTAACTCACTCTCCAGAAGGTCACAGCACACATCCATTGTCAAAGGCCTTGATTGTGAATGAGGTGAAAGAAATTCTATTTAACATAACTTCACGGTAAAATAAGCATTTGCTCTGAAGAAGCCTTCCTTGCCAGGACATGCGTTTTATTTTGGTCCAGTCGGGCTGGAGCCTCTCCGAAGGAGTGGCTGCTCTTTGATGTCTTCCCGGCCTTCTGGACCTTGCAGAAATAGAGGCTGATCAGTGAGTTCTGGGCAACAAACCATCACACATCTAGGTTTTATGCTGCAGACTCGTGCCATCTAAAACAGTAGCCACAGGTAGCTTTTTATATTAATATATAAATTTTAATTTAAATTATGTAATTATTTAATTTTCATCAAATTGAAAATTTGATTTCTCCATTGCACCAACCACGTTTCAAGTGCCCAAATCAAATGGGGCTTGTGGCTCCCCTATTGGTCCGACCAGATACAGAATATTTCCATCATCACAGACATTTCTGTTGTCAGCCGCAGAAGGAATCCTCTTTGCCTTCTCATCTCATCATCTACATCCCCTGTGAGACTGGGAAATTCTCTGAAAGCTGGGTAGGGTTTTGTCACCTCTAGACCCCAGCTCCTAGTCCCTCCTACTCTGCAGGGAAGGCACTCACAGATGTTTGCTAGATATGGATAATCCCTCCTCTTATCCATATCTCCCACAGCAGGCACCTACCTTAAACACCCTTTTCCCCAAAAGAAGATTTTATTGAGTTTTATTGATTTTATAAGTAATACAGAAACAGGGTGCCTAGGTGGCTCAGTCAGCTAAGCATCTGACTCTTGATCTCAGCTCAGGTCTTGATCTCAGATTCACGAGTTCAAACCCTGCATTGGACTCCACACTGGGTGTGGAGCCTACTTAAAAATAAAATAAAAGCTTAATAAATAAATAAATAAAAGTCATACAGAAGATAATAAAATCATCATAATAGTCCCACCTATAGACAACCATTCTTAACATTTTGGGATATTTTCATTCATTTACTTAACATTAGATATTTTTGTTGTTTACTGAGATATGATTTGCATACAGTAAAATTCACCACTTTTATATGATATGTGTATGATGTGTGATGAATGTAATTGCCACCACATTCTCTTGAACATTTCTAACAGCCTCAAAATACCCTCCTGCCCCTTTGTGGTTAAACCAGTCTCCACACCCCCTCCTCTGGCAATCAAATCTGTAGTTTTGGCTTTTCACGAATGTCATACAAATGGAGTTGTACAGTAAGTGAGTTTTTAAGTCTTACTTCTTTCATTTAACATAATGCTATTGAGATTCCTCTGTGTTGTTGTATGTAAACATCTGTTTCTTTTTTATTATTGAGGAGTAACTTTTTTTTAAAGAGAGAGAGCACAGGGGCCTGGGGAGGGGCAGAGAGAGAGGGAGAGAGAGAATCTTAAGCAGGCTCCATGCTCAGTGTGAAGCCCAACGTGGAGCTCAATCTCATGACCCTGAGATCATGATCTGAGCTGAAATCAAGAGCCAGACACTTAACCGACTGAGCCACCCAGGCACCCCTTGCCAAATAATATTCTATTGTATGTCTCTGCCACAATCTGCCTATCTATTCTACACCTGATGGACTTTTGGATTGTTTCTAACTTTTTTGTCCTTCACAAATAGAGCTGTTAAAACATTCATACATAGATTTTTGTGCGTGCATGTGTTTTCATTTCTCTTGGGAAAATTCCTGGAAATTGGATTGTTAGTCATACAGTAAGCATGCGATTAATGTTACAAGAAATTTGACAAGAAACTGTCATGCTGACTTCCAAAGTGGCTTTACCAGTTTGCATTCCCACTAGCCACGAATGAGAGTTTCAGTTGTCCTGCATCTTCATCAGGTTGCTATATTTTTCTTTTCTTTTTTTAAAGCCATTCTAATACATATGTAGTATATTTCATTGTGGTTTTGATTTGCATTTTCCTAATAATTAATGATGTTGAACATCTTTTTATGTGCTTATTTGTTGTCAGTATCTCTACTTTGTGAAGTATTTGTTTTAATCTTTTGCCTATTTTTTTAAATTGGGTTGTTTTCTTATTACTGAGTTGTTTCTTTATGTATTCTAGATGCTAGTACTTACCAGAAATGTGTTTTACACATTTTTTATTTTCCCCTAAGTTTGTGGCTGGTCTTCATTTCCTTAACAATACTTTCTGAAGAGCAGAAGGTTTTGTTTGGGGGGTTTTGGGGTGTTTTTTTTTTTTTTGAAGAGCAGAAGTTTTTAATTGTATTGAAGAACAAAGAAATATTTCTTAGTAACTGCTATACACCCAACTTTGATCAGCACAGGAGATACAAAAAGCTTAAATTTGGAGTTTTTCTTTTGAGCAAAATTGGCATCCTTTGGCTTCCAGCCTACTTTTTCACTATCTGACCATGAAAGTTTTCACATCGTTAAATATTATCTGAGAATATGATACGTAATGTGTACATAGTATTCTCATGGCTCTATCTTAACTATACCTCTCTAATTTGGAATGTTGATATTGATACCAGTCAATCTAAAAAAATAACAAAAAGGAAGAGAAATGTATGATTGCCATCCTTGTACAGAAGTCTCTACACACATCCCTGCTTCTTTTCTTAGTATGAATGCTTACAGTTGCAAAGGCTGGGGTAAAGACATCGTGCTTTGTTTTCTGGTCATCTCTTCAGTGAGACTACAGATGTCTTGAAACAAAAATCTTGACCTCCTTGTCGTGCCTGTCACATTGTAGGTGTACCATATATACTTGATGGATGGATAGTTAGAAAGAAAAAGGATTGCAGTGAACTTCATCTTCTCCCCTTCCTCTGGCAAAAGAAAATAGGAGTTTCCCTCAGCTATCTACCTTGCTTTCTGAGATAAAGGGACCAAGAAGAAAGTTTTCTTCTAAGAGAAAACTTGCCAAGGAGATGTGGGTTCCCACAAAGCTAGGTGACAAGCCTTGTTGCTGCTCAGCAATGCCCTTAAGGGGCCCCGCCCCCTGCCCATATAAAGCCAGGCTGCACTGGGGCGGCAGCAGCTGGCACTCAGCCTCCGGAGGAGCACCGACCTGGCCTTGGCACCGGCGCTGGCACGCACTATGGCAAGTGAAGTGCAAGTCCTGCTCTCCCCACTGAAAGGGGGGTATCCTCCTGCAGGTAGGCTACCCACCTGCCCTCTGCCATCCTGCAGAGTGCACCAGTCTCCCTGCTGCTCCTGCTCCTCTTTCCATCAATGCCTGCAGCAGGGGCTCCCCAACAGAGCCGAGGTTCCCAACATCCCATCCCGTTGTCGCTCTAACTTCACACAACCGCATTGCCTCCTACGTCTTGTAGGGCTTGTGTATACACCACCTGAGGATTGGTCAAGCCCCAGTTGAATTAAAACCTCATTAGAGATGAAGGGATAAGGGATTCAGAGCTTGTGAAAAGGGAGAGCTAAGGTTGGAGCTTCCATCCCGGGTTGTAAGTAAGCAGTGACGCATCCACAGGAAGGCGATTTACTGCCATGGCAACCTTCTTCCCAAGAGGAGCCAACTCTTAGACTCAGTCACCCCAAGATGACTGTGCATCCTCTGACTTTGCACCCAGGCAAACCACCTTCCACACAGAGGACAACAACTTTATTTTTCTCTCTCTTCTCAGGCTTTGGGGTTGGGCAGTGTTATCCAGAATGTAGTTTGCCTTGTCATCAAGTTAAGGAGCACTTTTTAATACAGACCTGAGCGCTGGAGGGGGCTGACTGGGAAAGGTAGCAATCAAGGTGTTTGGCAAAGTAGCCACAGTTTTCTCTCACTCTTTTTATTTATTTTTTATTTTTTATTTTGACATATACTCTCTGAAATATGGAAATTAGCTTATTGTACTTAACCATATGTTCATATAGATTGGCTGAGGCTAGCAGGGCTATTTTTAGCCAGTTTTATGTTCTTTCAACTGCCTTCCTTCTTTTTTTCTTAAGAAACATCTCAAAATCTTGACCGCTTTGTTCTTACCTTTCTCCATTGATGAAATTTATTTATTGGCATAATGCTTTGGCACCTCTACGCCAAGGTTATTTCAGTCATCTTTGCTTCAGGGGATGCTGGCAGGTATAACCTTCGGAAAGCTTCAAAAACAGACACAGAGGTTTGATGGCTTTCTGGTGGACCGCCCACCTGAAGAGTCTGAATTTTACTACTAATTCTGAGCTTTAAGTTCTAGGCACTGTGCCCTGATTTCCTGTGGCAGACTCCTGACCTTTTATATTTGCAATTGAATTTAGCAATAGTTATATCTGTATTTAAAGTTAATGATGCTAGGGCACCTGGGTGGCTCAGTCAGTTGAGCGTCACACTCCTGATTTCGGCTCAGGTCATGATCTCAGGATTGTGAGATTGAACCCCATATCAGGCTTGGAACTGGGTGTTCAGCATGCTTGAGCTGCTCTCTCCCTCTGCCCCTTGCCACTTCTCTAAAAATAAATAAATAAAATAAACAAAATAAAGTTGATGCTAACTAATGGTCAGAAGCGATACATGCAAATTATTAGAAGAAACATTCATTACAGAGAGAAAAAAAAGAACACATTCTCTTCCCACCACTTGCACCCCAATCCTTCATGAAATGGAGAAGCTAAAACCTGATTTGCTAAATTACATTTATGCACAAAGAACACAGAGATAAACTTAACCAAGTGAAAGTTTGAATGAAACCGCCAGGAACTTTCTGTCCCACCACTAATGATTGCTAATTACTCTGTGTACATAGCACACCATGACTCCATCAAGCATGTCACAATGCCCCTGGCATGACAATTAATTATTATGAACTGTGACACTACAGATAAGAGGTTTGGGATAATTAGGATGGAGATGAAGGCAGACTTTTGCCTTCCTGCTGAGAGCAAGGGAACAGAGACACCTCATCCTTCAGCCTGTCTTGCTACATATTTTAAGTCTGAACCAGTTTGCTATGGTGCAAAATTTTATTGATGGAACAAAAATAATTCAATGCCAAAATGCCACTAAATCTTCACCTGGTTTTTATAAGCAAAATAGAGATCCCTGAAAGTGGGCAGCAGCTCCGATATGGCAGGAAGGGTCTGACACCACTTTTGGAATCGGGCAGAGACTTGGCTTACCGTCTGCCTTCATTCCACACCCCTGGCCTTAGAATCCTCATCTTTAAAGCAGCAGCTAATAAACAGCATCGATACTGTTGGGTTGTTATGATAATTAAAGGAGAAAACCCATGAAAAGCAGCTGGCACATGAATGTTAGTCCCCTTAAAATGCAGGCCCTAGTGAAACAACACTGCTGGCAGAAGGGATGATCCTTCCCGATCCCGTGCAAGAGGTCCTGATGTTCCGCAGCTTCATGAGGCACAACCTCGGCAGTCCGAATGGAAGGGAATGGAAGGAAATGGACAAGATACATGTGCCTGCCTCCTCATAGTTGAAAACGAAACCTCTCAGAAATAGCCAGCTGTCACTCTTTCCCACCTCCGTGTGGAGTGCTCAGCCACGTTTCTTCCTTGTATATTAATATAAAATACATCCCAGTTTGTTTAGCCCTGGTTATCAGTTTGTGCTGGGAAACAAGACTACATTAAGCATGAGGTGGTCTGGGGCTAGTCAGCTTAGCTTTGGATTTTCTGCTTTTTTGATTTGCCTCGCTCTCAGTTTTAGAGGAACCCCATCGCGTGAATGGCCAAAAATACGTGAGGGGAAGATGATAGGAGGAAGCCAAGTACACGAGGAACTAGAAAGAGCAGGAGCTTTTCTGTATTTCTTGCACATTGTAATTGGGTTTAAGTCAAATGAATCAGAGCCTTCGGAGGGGTCACTTTGAAACCCCCAGAGAGAATCAGTTTTCTGGCTCACTAATGAGAGAGGGAAGTTTGGAGACATGCCCAAGTGTGAATCTAATACACAAAATGAGGGGGAGACCATAGCTGCATAAGGGCCAGGATCATTTAAAATAGAACAAACACCAAAGGCTTCCTTTTCTCAACTCCGGTCTGCTCAAGTCAACATATGGAGGTTGACTGATCTGTGAGGCTCAAGGAGAGGTTGTGAGACCAACTCCCCCAAACATCATGGAGACAGGGGTTTGGATGACTGCAAGACCAGCTGCTTTCCTAGACACAGCAACAGCCCTGTAGACTGGCAATGGGCCATCATCCTTGTTTCACAGAGGAGCAGACTAAATGTCAGCAAGGTTGAGGGACTAGCCCGAAGCCACGCAGCTAGTGGGGGCAGTGGGAGTGAGATCTGAAAATAAAGTGGGGCCCTTGCCAAAGCTCCCCTGCTCTAGAGCCTTCTCTCTCTACTTCACCACCTTTTCCTGACTTTCCTTTTTGGGTCTTGATTGACATCTTAAAATGGGCTGACAAAGTGACTGTAAGTGCAAAGTGAATGTTTTACAAACATCTAAACTTTTATTTAAGATCTTCAAATATAACAGCTCAGTCACAAGGCAGCATGTGCACAAACCTTTGTGTTATTCAGCCTTTTCCCATCCATTTTCCACCAATTAGTGAAGGAAAAAAGCTGCTTTTGTGGGCAGATGTGCCTTTCTTTATCTTGACTATCCTCTACCAGAAACTGTTGTCTGGAAAATCTTAACTGGAAGATTGTTATGTAGCATCCTAAACTCAAGGGCTTATTTTTGCAAAGTTTAAACTACAAAAGCAGCCACAAGAGTATAATACTTATGCAGCAAAGGTTTCTTTTCCCCACATAAATTTAGATTTTCTAATGAAATTATCCAGAAGGGCATCTTTCTTTTTTACATTTTTTATCTCTAGTTCATTTTGCATAAAGTCTTATCTTATGTATTTGTACTCAACTGTTAAAATGTTAGTTCATATTTTACCTTGCCCAATTCCAGTTGGTCCTTCTACAGAAGTTCAAAAGGCATTATAGTCCCAAACATGGAATTGTGTAAATTATTACAACTTTAGTAAACTAAGTCAGATACAGTGAAACTTTGACAAGTTCTCATGAGTTGGACCTACCCGGTCTATCGAACATGGGCAGTATCTGATTGTGTCAGATTGTAAATATTTGTTTACAATGGTTTATCTCGATTCTGGGAGACCAGTGTGACTAGTATTCCCAGCAGAGCTTTGATGATGACCCTCCCACAAACTAGTTCCATCTGGTTCAGTCACCCCAAGTAGTGAGAGGAGCCTTAATCTGTATCTCAGTATATCCATGTAGAGTATGGGGACATTATCTTCTGTGTCTTTCTAATGTACATGGCTGACCAAGCAAATTACCTACCAGAATAAGTCTGATACAAGAACTGTGCTCTGGAAATCCAAGGTGTGTGTGATTTACTTATGCTTCCTAAATCACTGAGTTAGAGCATAGAGCCCCATCACAGAGAGGATTCAAAGACTCCTGGGTGAAAGTAGGAATCTTCTGGGAGGATTTTTTTTTTTTTTAGATTTTATTTATTTATTTATTTCACAGAGGGAGAGAGATCACAAGGAGGCAGAGAGGCAGGCAGAGAGAGAGGGGGAAGCAGGCTCCCCGCTGAGCAGGGAGCCCGATGCGGGCCTCGATCCCAGGACCCTGAGATCATGACCTGAGCCGAAAGCAGAGGCTTTAACCCACTGAGCCACCCAGGCGCCCTCTGGGAGGATTTTTAATTTCCCTTCAAATGTCTCTGTCTTATTGTTCTTAAGAACATTCTTAAGAATGCATTCTTAAATTTCTTCTGGCATTTACTTCTCTGTTAAGTGCCTTATATTCTTTCCAAACTGAGGAAAGTGATTTTATTTTGGAGGCAGACTTAATGGTAAAGATCACCTACTTCAGCTTCTGGCAAATTCCCCCAGAACCTCTGAGATGTTCATGGCAGGTGGACTTCTCTTCTTGAATACACTGAGAGCCAAGGGACTTAGTATTGTACTAGGCAACCTACTTCCCTTTGACTAACACAAACTAGCCAGGCTAGTAGCCAGGCTCTGCTTTTCTGGAACATTTATCCTTTGGTCTTCAGTCTCTCCTCTGGAAGACATCAAATAAATATGAGTAATAACAATTACCATGAACCAGGTGCTCATGTCACCTCTATTGTCTAAAGTAACCTGAACTATTATTCTTACTGAAGGATGCAGAAACTGAGTCTTCGGGGGGTTTAAGTGTCTTGCTCAAGGTCCCAGAGCTCAGTAGAGGTAGAACTAATTGACCCTACATAAAATTTCCTCACCAGGAGGGGCGCCTGGGTGGCTCAGTCGGTTAAACATTTGACTCTTGATCACAGTTCAGGTCTTGATCTCAGGGTGGTAAGTTTGAGCCCCACATTGGGCCCCACACCTGGAGCCTACTTAAAAAAAAAAAATTCCTCACCAGAGAACCATTCCTCCTCCACATGATAGCCCCTCAGATCTTTGAAGATGCCACCTACATTCTTTTGAGTCTATCTTCTTCAGAAGTGACCTTTCCAGACTCCCTAGTTCCTCCTGTGACATGTCTTCCTTCCTCACCCTGGCCCCTCTCCTCTTGACTTCTCTAGGTTGTCAAGGTCTTTGCAAATCAGTAGCACAGAACTCAACATTCCAAAGGGCATCTCATTTTTAACTATTGCTTATTTTAACTATTAACAAGTTTGCTTCTATAGTTAGTGATAATAATCAGTCTAGCTAGAACAAAATACGTAGAAATAACAGCATCAGGGAAAATACAAGGAATATTAATAAGAAAATAATTACAGCACTCTGTATTTCAAAAGCACTTGTCGCAGGGAGAAAGAAAAACACAGTTGGGAGGGGTACTGAAGGCCCAAGCTCTAGACCTCCTGTTTGGCTCCTCTCAGCACAAGAGACAGAGGTGCTGTGAACACCAGCCCCTTCACGCAGAGGCACTTCCTCCTCAGTCTTCCTGGGAAAGCCATCCCTTGGTTTATTTCACATCTACATTCCATGGCTGTTCAGAAGATGTTTTCTCATCATTTGATTTCTGTTGCTGATTATTCTGTATGCCTTTTTCTCATATAATGTGTGTCTCTCTCTGGGTGTGCATGAATTTAAAGCAGAACATGCATAAAAAGTTGCGTCCTTTTCCTAGACTGCATCTAATATTACACAATTCTAATGAGAAGCTTTTATAGTCAATGAAAAAACAACTTAGTGATTCAAAATGACCAACTGGAATTTACTCCATGAATGTAAGAATGGTTTGATAGTAAGATAGCCATTAATCTATCTTTATAGATTAACGTCTGTTAATATAAGCAACCACATGAAGGATAAAAACTAGGGATCATATCCATGAATGCTAAGAAGGCATTTGTAATTTTCAAGTCCAATGAAATAGGAATAGAAGAGTATTTCCTTAACATGAAAAAATATATATTTTCCTTAACATATAAAATATATATAACATTACATATACATATATATTTGTGTGTGTGTGTTTGTGTGTCTGTACCACCTAAGTACACATCATGCTTAATGGAAAAACACTAAAAGCAATCCCTTAAAAATTATTATAATGAAGATATCAACCGTCACGGCTATTTAACATTATTCTACAGGAAGTAGTACTATAATTCTTTACAGGTTATCTATTTTTTTTTACCTGAAAAACCTAAAGGAATCAACAAAATAATTATTATAAACAATAAGAACTCAGTAAGGTCTGGGTATAAAGTCAATGATATAAGAGCAACAGTCTGTCAGAGTTATAATTGAAGAATTGACCCCATTTATAATAGCAACAATCAGATAAAATGCTTAAGGAATAAACTTGACAATAAATGTGTAAGATATATGCGAACCAGTTACCGAGGGACCCAAAAGAAGTTGTAAACAATGGAAAAGCATACCATGTTCTTGAATAGAGAATCATCAGGAATATAAACATATGCATTTTCTCTTTAAAAAAAGATCTATAAATTCAAAACAAGACCATTAAAAAAATACCAGCAGGACTTTTTGGGAAAGAATTGACAAACTGATTTTAAAGTTCATATGGAAAAATAAGTTAGAATAGCTAGTAAAATTCTGCAAAGGAAACATAGGAAAGAAGGAATAACTCTATCAAATATTGCAATGTAAAGCTACAAGCATTGTGTGTCAACTATTCCTTAATAAATATATGTATGCGTATACTGCTACATTCATTAAAATAGAGTTGCAACACATGTAAATGGATAGAGATGAACAGAACAGAGTAGAAATCAAATAGAAAAAAATGGACCAAAAAATTGAACAGTTCATAAAAAGAAAATAGAAATGGCTTCTAAAACACAGAAATAAGATCAACCTTTAGTAACATAGAAGAAATGCAAATTGAAACAAGTTAACTTTCTTTCACTTATTGGTGGACAAAACCAAACATTTTCCAGCTCCCATTGTTGCCAGGAGTAGGAGGAAACAGTAACTGTCATCACTGCTCCTGAGGCTGTGACTGGTATAGTCTCTGGGAAAGGCAATTTGGCAAGATGTAACAATATTCTAAATGCACATACCCTTAAGAACTAACAAGATCACTTGTAGGAATTTATCCCATGGGTATACTTGCACTTGTGCAAAATTATGCATATAAAAGGATATTTGTTGCAGCATTGTTTGTGACATCAATGAATTAGAAACATCTGAAATGTTCAACATTTGGGAATTGGTTAAGTAAATACAGAACATTCACATAATGAAATTTTAAAGCAGATGTTAAAAAGAATGACACATTTCTCTCTATATAGATAGGGAATTTACTCCGAAATTTATAAAATATAAACAAACAAGATGTAAAACAATGTGTATCTTATGCTGCCATTTAAACAAGAGTAATACGCGGAGTATCTGTGGATGAATACACAGGACATGTCTAACATTAGCAGTATCTAGGGAGATGAACTGGGGGCTGGAAGTAATGTTGGGGGGGAGACTCCAGATCCTTTCATGCTTTTTGAATTATGTGCCTTATGCATGTTTCACAAAATCAACAAAATATGTAATAATTTTTGAAGAATAATGAAAAAGTCAAATTCCTAAGCGCATTGAGAAATAGAATAGATTTTCCTTACTTTTCATCTTACTGGAGCTAGCTTTAGAATTTGCCAATTTGACATTTCCATAAAAAGAATTAACAGGTTCAAACAAATCAATGTCCATTTAGCTTTTTCTCATTTGAGCTTGTCAGATTTTAGATGTGCAAATTTCCTGGGAACAGAAAGAAGTATTTGCTTTGACTTGCAATCTGAAATGGGTTGTTCCTTTTCAAAAGTTGATTTCATCTGACATTGTTAAACACTTGAATTGCTGTTAGGTCATCTGTAGCCTAATTAACACTAATTGATCTCCTGAATGGCAGGATTATTAATGTAGTTTAATTACTCATTAGAACATCTGAGCGTGGCCAACGTCCGGAGGTTTGGGGTCTGGGATGGAAGGTGGGGTTCCGGTGGGATCAGAGGCACCTCTCTTGAATTAAATGCCTGTTACCATCAGATGCCCTGACTTTTGACTCATCTCTCAGAATCTGTGCTTTTGAATGCTTTAGTTGAAAAGAAAAAAAAATGCAAGCCTTGCACAAACTTTAATCTTGTGGGAAAACAAGCGGGTCACATTGTAATTGTCTGTGGCTATCATAAAGAGATAATTGGTTTGATAACAAGAAAAAGTGTTTTTCAGTGAAATGCCTAAGGGAATATGTTGCTATTCTCCTCCCCAAACCAAAGGTGTAAACCTCTGCTGCTTTTTTTAGCCTCAGTCCCTGCTATCTGAACATAAACAAGCAGACCTCAGCCCTTCTCCCCTTCCCCACCTTGTCTGCATAACACAATATTTTTTTCTTCTATTCAGTTCAAGGTAACGTTTTATTGTGTTGTTTTAGATAAAAGTTTATGTCTTCAAAAAAAAAGTTCTAAAATTCTTTTCAAATCGAAAATCATACCTTGAATAACAGAAGCAAGTCTACTCTTTTTATTCTAACCACAACTCCTGCGTTGATGCTTATTTGTTTATAGTAAAGGCTGGAGGAATGCGAATTTCCAAAAAACAAGAAATTGGCGTCCTGGAGAGACATACCAAAAAAACAGGATTAGAGAAAACAAGGTAGGGATTACTTAATTTCTTCTCCTTCATCTCCTCAAGGAGTTTTGAATGACTGCTTCCAGAAGTCAGAGGCCTCCCTGAATTTTAGGATAAACCAAGGCTCCCCAGGCCTTTACTGAGCAGGGTTAGAGCCAGCCAGCTGAGGAGTGGGGACAGAGGCTAAGGATGAAAGGCACATTCAGGTGAAAGATGGCTACCTTCTAGAAGACTCTCTCTCCAGGCCCCCTCACTACCCACATCCTCCTCCTCTGTGCAGCCCGCCCAGCACTCAATCCTGAGTACATTGAAACCTGACTCATGTTCCTTGATCCTGTTTTCACATTAGCCTTTAAAATAATGTCCCTGACTGGCCCTGTTTTCATAATATGCTTTCTGCTGTAGCAAATCTTCTGAATTAAAAATAAATGGGGTGGTTTGTTTGTTGTTTTTTTGGGGGGGGGTTGTTTTAAATCCACCACTTAATTATTTAGAAGATAATGGCCACTATATTTGGCATAGCCAGAAGGCATAGAGGTGCGGAAGTTGGTCTCTCCCTGCTCCTTCCACTGTAACCTTGTCAAAAGGCACCATTCCCTGAGCTCAGCAGAGAGCTGTGGGCTGGGCAGGTGCACAAATGGGCCAAGCACTAGACTGTGGTTAAGGAAAATGACTGTGTTCAAAAAGAAAGAAACGTGCAAAACTGGCTCCTCCACAGAGGTAATGGAGGCACTTCAGAGACAATTTCAACATGGTTTCCACAGATGAGTTGAAGAGTGATTCAAACGGAGTCAATTAGAGGACATTCAGGGATGCGTCTTTAAGAAGTCTAATAGTAGTTTCAGAAAGGGAATGCAAAGAGAAATAGACTATGGAATTTCTCTGGCTCTTTCATATAAAATTATATCGAAATCACTTTTAAAGTTTTCTTCCCAGTTTCTGGGAAGAGAATTTTCTGAGGATTTGTTCCACTTTAAAATGAAATGCTCATTGGCCCCATTACCAGTTTTTGTTTCTTCTGATATTAGAAAATAACTGTCACATAACGAAAGCCAAAGCTGTAAATCCTCAGTGCTGACCCTACCTCAGGACAGTTCTTAAGACTAGAGAAAGCCCTTGAAACAACACCAGACTGTTGTTGAATTGCAGGCTGGTTTGATTCTGTTACTAAAACCTGATTAAGTGTACACCCTGTTTATGGTGACCCTGGTTAACATGCCTGGGCCAGGGCTCGGGAACTAAAAAGTCATGGCTTGGAAATGACATCCAGTTGGTAGCCAGTGGATGCAGCATTCATTTCCCTGCACCTCAGGAAATGGGGACTCAACTATGAATTCTGACATCAGCTGAACGCTGTGGAAAGAGTTGACCAGAGAGTAATAAAGTGGAGAATGGAACCCTCTTTAAAAATTCAATTGTTGTCTAATAGTCTTTAAAAAATGAAAATGGGGGGAGGGGTTGTGCCTGGGCGGCTCAGTTGGTTAAGCAACTGCCTTCAGCCCAGGTCATGATCCTGGAGTCTCAGAATCAAGTCCTGCATCAGGCTCTCTGCTCAGTGAGGAGTCTGCTTCTCCCTCTGACCCTCCTACCCTCTCATGCACTCTCTAAATAAATAAATAAAATCTTAAAAAATAAAATGAGAATGGGACCACTGCAGAACATAAACAGCAGGAAATAGCTTCTTCCCCCCTTTCTTGGCCCTATTCACGAGCAACAGTTATAGGTATGTGGGGCCTGATGTGTGTAGGATTTGGGGGCCACTTTAAAGAGAAGTAATGAAACATCACAGATGTGAAAGGGCTGGCTACCGGCCTGACCCTGACGGGGAAGGAGCGGGTGCAGGGGAGGCCGTCAAGCCTAAGCTTCATCCTCTCCACCCTCAATTGCCCTCAGCAGTTGACATTCCTCTGCTTGGGGAGTGCGCGCAGGAGATATGAGGGCCTCGTTGTCACGGACAGACATCCCTCCTTACATCTTCTTGGTGAATGGCTTTCGCAAAATGTATCAGAGGAAATAAATTCCTAAATATCATCAACCTATGTCCATTTACTAATAACTTCTACTCACCAACGCCAACCATCCAGAAAAAAAAAAATGCCAAGTGCAAAGTTTCCATCAAGAAACTGTACAAGCAGGCTCAGCCCTGATTGACGCTCTCCAACAAAATAAATTGGCCTGAGAAAAAGAAGCCAGACACAAAAGAGTCCATGCTGTGTGATTCTTTTTATGAAGTACAGAAACAGTCAAAACTAATCTGTGGGGCTCTAAGTCAGGGGAGTGGTTATCCCTGGGGACGGCTTGTTTGACTAGTTGTGAAGAGTCACCAAGCTATATACTCCAATGAAAAGATGAAGTAAAAATACACCAGTAATAATAATCTGGCTTACAAAGATTTTTGTAGCACATGGTCACACAAAAGCAGAATTTTTTTTTCCTTCTGGATACTGCCGAGCAGAGTAAAAGCTTAAAGGCCAAGTAGACAGTCCATTGTAGCAATCATTTAGCCTCCTTAGTAGGAAAGTTTTCCGGTCCTATATGAAATTTTGTTTCATCTTTACAGTGCCATTGCAAGTGTTGCCAAACTCCAGGCCATGGATGCTCTGAATGACACTCTGGAGAAGGTGAGGCGGGGGTGCGGGTGAGGCCCCTCACTGGACGCTCCCGGTCAGGATTTATCCAACGCGTCAGGTCACATGAGTGAACAATCGCTGAGCACTGAGCTTTTATCCAACTCAGAGATTTGCCGTCCTTGTGGAGAACTCTGCTCTCAGTCCAAGGAACACAAAGAGGTTTTGGTGAGAAGAGCTATATCTCCCAAGTTCCTAATGTCTACTTAATAAATCATGTCAAAAATAAGATAGAAAACAAGGCAAGATTTGCAACAACTTGGATGGATCTAGAGGGTATTATGCTAAATGAAATAAGTCAATCAGAGAAAGAAAATTATCATATAATGTCTCTGATATGAGGAATTTGATGGGCAAGGTGGGGGGTCTTAGAGGGCAGGGAGGGAAAAAAATGAAACAAGATGGGATCAGGAGGGAGACAAACATAAGAGACTCTCAATCTCACAAAACAAACTGAGGGTTGCTGGGGGGTGGGAGGGTAGGGATAGGGTGGCTGGGTGATGGACATTGGGGAGGGTGTGTGCTACGGTGAGTGCTGTGAAATGTGTAAGCCTGATGATTCACAGACCTGTACCCCTGGGGCAAATAATACATTATACATTAATTTTAAAAAAAAGAAAGAAAGAAAAAAAGAAAAGGCAAGAACCATGTCACCAAAGTGGAAGAGTTGTACTGTGCCATCCCGAATATTTCTCAGAAATATTGGCATGTTTTTATAAAAAAAGCAGCCTGTGGATTGGGAATTCGGCAGTGTGGGGCCATGCTCCCCACCACTGCATGCCCACAAGGCAATATTTGATTTGAGGTGAAAGTGAGTGGTGGAGGGTTGCACAGGTTAGGGCTGGAGGAACCTTCGGCACTGGCTAGGTTTATCTAGGAAGCTCTGTTCGTGAGGGTGGTTGGCTATTTCTATTTTTATTTCTATATCTTGTATTTCTTCTAAGTAGCTCCAGAAACTCAGAAAACTCTTACCAGATCGACAGTGGTTTGGTTTTGGATTTACTAGTTTGTTTTTAAATTTTGTAGGTAAACTAAGTGAGGTTTTGGATTTACTAGTTTGTTTTTAAATTTTGTAGGTAAACTAAATTTTACTTCTTGGGGGCAGATAATTTGCATTGAAAGCACCACTCTTTCTGCTGCTCTCATGTTAATGGAAGGGACGGGACTGTGCATAATTTATAGAAGGAAGACTAACTGTCACTGCCAAAATCAGGGCCCTGGAAAAGATGGGAGCAGAAACAGCAGCTAGACCTCTAGGGGCCTTCATTTTGTAAGGGCTTCTCCACTTTCTGTTGGTATGACCTTGAGCAAATTACTCATACTGTGTCTTAGAGAAGTTATTTGTAAAATGGAGATAAGGAAGGGCGCCTGGGTGGCCCAGTCGGTTAAGTGTCTGACTCTTGATCTCCTCTCAGGTGTTGATCTCAGGGTCATGAGTTCAAGCCCTTTGTGTATATGTGGGGGGTGGGGGAGGTGGAATGGAGATAAGGAAGATGGAGATAAGGAAGAGTAGATACTTCACAGGGTTGTTGTATGGAATGAATGAGTTTGTACATGTGAAGCTCTCAAAACAGGGCCTGGCACATTGTAACCTGTTTGCACTCTGTTCTGGTTAGTAGCACTGGTTCTGTGGCAGTGAAATAAATAGATGTGTCTGAAGTCCATGGGATGTAACAAGGCAGATTTTTTTTTTTTTTTTTTTTTTTTAAGTAATCTCCATGGCCAACATGCGGCTGAAAACACACAACCTCAAGATCAAGAGTGGCATGCTTTACTGGCTGAGCCAGCCAGGTGTCCCAGTACAAGGCAAGGTCTTGATTATAGGCTACAGCTATAAAGCCTTCTAATGTGGGGGGCTTGGTTTCCCACAAATAGATTTGAGGTGAGGTCATAAACAGCTCTCTGCCTTCCTAGCTTTAGAAGAAGGGCTGGGAAGAATGTGCCAGAGCAACACAGGCTGCCGGCTTCTGCGTCCCACGTCCTTTCGCATCTGCCCACCAAATGCCTCTTCCACGGGGGCCGCAGACTAGGCGCACTTGTAAATGGAACTGGAGGGATTAGACACAGTCCTCTAGAATATATATTAACCTAAAATAAAATGTTTAAAGAGAGTGGTCAGTAGAGGTTGATTATGCTCTACATGAGTTACAGTGCCAGAGTCTATATTGTTTTTGATAGACACACATGCTTGTGTCTTGACATAGAGGAGTTTCTTTTCAGTTAAAAATACCACCTCCTTATTTCATGGATTAAAAGAAAAATCAACAACAATAACAAGTTGTATTTGTAAACCCCAAGAAAACATTGAGATAGTGTGTTGTTACAAATATTTTTAAAAGCAACTGTAACTATTTTTAAAAAACAAGCAACTTTAACACTTAGTTCAGTGTTTGCTGCAGTAGGGCTGTGGCTAAGAGCACGTAGTTTAGTGGTTAGAACAGGGCTGACATCAGACATCAGATGTGTCTCCTGCTGGCTCTGTCACTCAGATTTCTTCCCTTTCCTATGCCTCTATTTCCTCATCTGTAAATGGGAATATGGTTAATGGTATCAAATTCACAGAAATGTTGCAAGAATAAAAGGAAGTTATATAATATACACAAGGTACTTAGCAGAGCCTTGTGCAGTTAGCCCTTGTAAGTGTTAGCTTCTATTCCCAGGCGGGTATCCTACAGGACATCACTTGGAATCCCAGGCAGGGGATAAGAGACCAGCAACAAAATCAAGTCCCAAGATCACCATATATGACTATCTTGAATATAGTAATTGGTAGGATCCATGTGTTTTCTTACCGCTAAGAAAAATCCCCCCTGAATCTACAGTTCAACCTGAGAGGGATAGTTAAGAGAGAGGGAAAGAGTTAATCCATAGTTAAGAGAGAGGGAGAGAGTGCACAGAGTAGGAGGGAAGGAAGGGGTGCAGAAGGAAAGAGAGAGAACCTTAAGCAGATTCTGCACTAAGCTAGGGCTCGATCTCTTGACCCCAAAATCAAGAGTCCAAGGCTTAACCCACTGAGCCACCCAGGAGCCTCTTAAGATTTTATAGTAAAGGTCAACTTGGGGTGGAAAAACTTTTAAAAAAATACATCTGTTGAGATCCATGGTTGTCAAGAGCTAGAGGTGAGAAGAGGAGTTGGCCAAAAAGAGACAGGAAGAAATCTGGGGGGGTTGACGGTTCTGACTCTTGATTTTGATCATAGACTGTATGTACTTGTGAAAACTCATAGAACTATATACTAAAAAGGGTATACTTTACTGTAGATAAATTATACCTTAATTTTTTAAATAAAAAATGCATAACTCTACTGTCTCATACAAAAAAATTAAGATATATAAAAGACAGAGAATGTAAATATAGATATATCTGCTGATGAATTTTCACCAGCATTACCATTCTCCCCACAATATCTTTGTCATGAAGACCTAACAATATACAATTGCAGAAGAAAAACAGTAGCAGAAATGAGGGTCATACCTTCTGCATTTAGTAACATTCATGCCCTCAGCTAGAATTATGTCTGGTTCCAAGAACCCATGTTAATTCTCATACCAATGCAAGAACTTAGGAGTCTAAGGCAGTGGGGTGCCTAGGTGGCTCAGTGGGTTAAGCATCCCACTCTTGATTTCAGCTCAGGTCATGGTCTCAGGGTTATGAGATCAAGACCCACATCACCTCTATGCTGAGCATGGAGCCCACTTGGGAGTCTCTGTTTCCCTCTTCCTCTGCCCCATCCTCATGCNATAAAAAAAAAAAAAAAAAAAAAAAAAAAGAGTCGAAGGCAGTAAGAGGACAGTCTTATTCGTAGGATCTCATCAACCACTTAAACATGGCAAGACATTTCTATCCATACCTCACTCATCTTTGGATACCCTACTTTAAAACCAACCTAGACTTTGAGATTTGGGGATTGAACAATCCCCCAAAGTTTGTAATTGTATGAATCTAAGTGGGAAGCAGCCTGAAATTTTCCCCTCCCACTATTTCCCCCAACTCCTCTCCACACACAGAACTGTCTCTCTCTCTCCCACTACCTTTCTCCTTTCCTCCTTCCCTCTCCAGTCAGCTCTTCCTGCCTCTTCCAGACCTACTTTTCATGTTGCCTGGTGACAGGCCATTTAACCTGGTATTCCTGCAGAAAAGGCCCTGTGTAACCTCAAATTCTCTTGGCTGAAAATCTGGAAGAACCGGTCTCAGACCAAGTTCTACCAACTCCTACAAGGCTGTTTGACCTTTTAGAAGTCACATAGCTCCTCAGAGATTTATGGTCATTAATTTAATCTTTTTTTTTTAAGACAAGGCGTGAGAGAGGATGATACTGCCAAATATAATTGTTTAGATAGTTATGGAAATAAAATTTGGCAATAATTGTGAAGCTACTCTGAACATGAAAGTATCTGGTTGAAGCATTAGTAACAGGGTTGGGTTATGGTGTGGAGGGGGCTGGACTGTTGAAGCCTAGTTAAAGGTGGGGCCACTTTTCAAGTTGCCAGATGTGTCACCACTGCCAGAGTTAGTGAGATGTATGTGAAACGGGATCCTGAGGGAGTGGAAACGATCAAAGGCATCTGCAAACCTAAAAAGGTTTCTCTTTTTCTGTAGATGAACATCACCATAGGAGTATCCTTGAATTTCATTGACTCAAGCTGAATGTTTTGTTTTAAGCATTTTGCCTAACGGGGTGTGGAAATCTAAGTGCCAACATTCAAGTTGGAAGTTAACACCCTGGAAAGATGAATGGAAGAGCTGCCAGTCTGTGAATACTACCTAACTTCAGCTCTAAAACAAAACCTGCCACTGATTTTCTTGCATCTAGAATTTCTTTCACAGCTCCAGTCACAAAGACTTTTATTATACTTCTTTTGCTTTTTTCTTTGAAACGAAAACTATAGGTTCTGAGGTCACAGCTACCCAAGATGAAGGAAGATTCTCCATGTGGGAGTTTCTGTTGATCTGCTTTTCAAGTTCAATATGTTGCCCCTTATGTGAGTCCCAGCAAGACAGAAATCCCTAAACATACACTGGCCTTGAATTCTTTCTCTTATGGGGTACTTGAGATTCTCTTATCCTAATGAATCAGACAAGAAACACCTTTCTTTTACAAATCCTATCATTTTATAAAGACTAATGATGAAAAATCCAAAGCTTCCCCAAGGTTCAGGTGCCCTCCTGAAGCCTGGTTGGAGGTAGTACTCTGGAAAGCTATTCCTACTTATTTCTGGTTCCAGCTTGAAAATACAATTGTCCTATCGCCATTGATGGAAAATCTACAGCAAAGAATTAGGGCATTTCGAGGTTGACCGTTTTACTGACAATTTCAATTCTGATGGAAAACTCTTTATAGACTCTCCATCCGCAACCCCCAAGTCCTTCTACATTTGGGTGTTCCCCATTGAGGGGCTGGGGCACATGAGAAAGAGAACTTGGTTCTCTTGTTGGACATTCAAGAGTTGCTGGACAGCCTAACTCTGGGCTCCCTAAAACCTGTACATTTGTAATTTAATAATTATAGGCAGTTTCCCTAAGGCTTATCTTTGCCAGAATTATTTCCACTTCTTTCTCAACCTTGTTGATTGTTTTTCCCCGTTCAACGTTCCCAGATCAGTTCACAGATAGCTAACAGGTCGCAGGGACAGCCTCCCATTCATTCTTATCCGCAGCAGTCCCCTCCTGAAAAACAGTTGAGCAGAACTTTTAGGACCTCTGTTAAATGCCTTAGTAAAAATGTAGCCCCTAACCCTTGTGCATTACTGGTGGGAATGTAAAATGGTACCACTACTATAAAAGGCCACAATATGGCAGTTTGTCAAACAATTAAACATAGAAATCTGTGATCCAGCAATTCCACTTCTGGGTATATACCCAAAAGAATGGAAAGCAGGGATTTGAACAGATGTTTATACACCAGTGTTTATAGCAGCATTATTCACAATAGTCAAAGTGTGGAAGCAACCCAAATGTCCATCATCATATCATCATCACACATCCATATGAATGGAAAACAAAATGCGATATATACAAGGTCAGTGGGATATTGTCCAGCCTTAAAAAGGAAGGGAAATCTGACACGTATTACAGTTGGGTAAGCCTTGAAGACATTATGCTAAACAAAAGAAGCCAGACACAAAAGGAGAAATCCTGCATGAGTTCACTTATATACGATACCTGGAGTTGTGAGCGGTCACAGAGACAGAAGGTAGAATGTGGTTGTCAGAGGCTAGAGGGTGGGAAGAGGGAGTGAGGAGTTATTATTTAAAGGATACAGAGCTTCAGTTTGATGTGATGAAAAAGTTCTAGAGATGAATAGCAGAGATGGTTGCACAGCAATGTCAGTGCATTTAATGGTGCCAAACTATACACTTAAAAGTGGTTGAAATGGTAAATTTTGTCCTGTGGATTTTGCCACAGTTTTTTAGGAGATTAAAAAAAAATTGCAGGCTCTAAAGTGCAGAGATAAGCCTAGAGATGGTCATGTCATGAGTCGATGCCTCCCCTCCCCTCTTTCCTCACCCCTGCCGTGGTCACTGTCACTTTGTCTCCTCAGTGTTGACTTGTCGTCTTGCCCCATCTCACCTTGGCTACTTGCCCGCATTTCTCTTATGTCAGAATTACTTGTTGTTTCCTTTCCCACCCCCTTCCCCTTGTGCTTGACTTCAAGTAACCTGGCAGGTGTTCCTCCCACCTGTAATCTCTTGTATGTGGTTTAGAGCCAACCTGAAATAATCCATCTGTTCTAGTTGACACTAAAGACACCCAGTCTGGAAGAAAACTATTGAAGTCAGTGGCCTCTTAAGTTTCCTTTTGGTTCTAATGTTAAAAGAAAAACAAAACACTCTGCCCTTACCACACTCTAAAATATCTCGTGGCCCAATGGTAATTGATCTGACCAAAAAAAAAAAAGTTGCTGGCTCTTTTTTTAGATTCTAAAGCAACATTTATGACTAATACCTCGATTATGTTTCTTCCTTCCTGAGAACACCAGCAGAGACCATCCTTGGGTTTCATTATGATATCACTTCTGCCTGCTCATTGTAAAAGAAAAATTTTAGAAAAATACTGACAAGCAAAGTAAAGAAGAAGATGGTGAATTTCCCATAATTCCTCAGAGATAACCATTGTTAACACTTCAGTGTATACTCTTCCAGTGTGTTTAATTGTTTAAAATCAAGAAGAAAGGACTTTCTGGAATCAAGTATCACATGAAAGGGAACACTGTGTGCCCAGAGCTCAGGGACATTTGAGAAGAGATATAAGGCACATATGTTTTCCCTGGCTTAGGAGAGGGCAAACAAACCATAAACAATGTGATGCTTGGGGTCACATGCAGTTTATCTCCCCCTTTATTTAACTTGAGTGTGAAGGCAAGGGCATCTAAGTTCTACAGTGATAAGTCAATTTCCTCTTGAGCCGAGCCCTCCCTTCCTTGCTGGCTAAGGTAGGTGTACTTAGGTATCTTTCTGTTGTATTGATTGGCTTAGAAACCAAGAACTGGAGTGAACCCAAAAGGTCACTGGCTCCGAATTCTTCTCCCAGGAAAACTACATCTGAATTGTTTACAGCATTGGGCATCTTCTCCATCTGAAGCTGTCCTTAGTGTAAATTCCATAAGGTCTCTCGGTTCCATATGAAATTCCTTTTATTGTCAAAAGTCTCAGTCTGTGTTCACTGAAAGCCACTTGAGTCCTTTTCCTCACAGATATCTTCCATGGGATGACTAATAAGAACTTTCATTACCTGCAGCTACTAATCACTCCTCAGCTTTCTTTTTATGAGGCTATTGAGACTGAACCATAAAAAATCGCCAGTATTGGACAATTTTTATCTACAAAAATAGCCATTTCAAGCTTAAACATACTAACTGACCCTAACTCTCCCCAGCTTCTTTCAGAGGTTCCTTATTTCTGATCTTTTGACAATGGAGGTGTTTCTCCCCAGTGGGACCTTCTCTGGTGTCCCCTGCAGCCTCCGTAGAATATACTGATATATATGTGAACCAGAATACTTGTTAATCTTGGAGGAGTGATGAGATATAATTAAGTATTCCTACCTTTAAACATGTCACTTCAAAACATACATATAAATGCATGTGTGTATTCTGTACAGTATTTTGTGTATAATATAGTTGATAGTTTTCAAAATCAGAAACAAGCTAATGAGAGAAACCCGGATGAATGCATACACATGTGAGCCCAGAACTGGAGGTGGTATGAGGAAAAGATGTATGAAAGAAGTAACCAGAACTGTGAAGTTCCCCTGACCAAACATGTTGCTCTCTGCTACTCTAATACTTCATGACCAAAGAGATCCAACGTGCTTATTTTTTCTTTCCTTCTCACCTTTAGCTCAGCCATAAATTTCCAGCAGTAATGCATATGGCACATCAAAAACCCAGACCTGCCCTGGAGAAGGTCACTCCACTGAAAAGGATCTACATTATTCAGCAGCCTCGAAAATGTTAAGCTGGAATGTAAAACACAGGCATCCCGCCAACTGCCTCGAACATCTGACAGCTTAGCGAAAGGAGCAAAATTTTCCATAGGCCTAGTGCACTTGCTTGGTAAATAAAACAGCTTTTGTATCTTCTCTTTTGACTTTAGATAATAAAGCATCCACGTTTATAAATCCAGTGCCTTCTTGGGCCTCATTTTGGTCCAGGTCAGGATCCCACGGATGTTTACATAGGTAACCCTTTGGAAAATTGGAAAATCCAGAATACTTAGGTATTCCACTCCACCTCCCAGGATAAGCCCTTTTCTCCTTGATGCTGACCCTGAGCTCTCCCACCCACAGTGAGTTCTCTCGGAAGGACAGAGGGGAGACAGGAATACTCTGAGCTGTGCAGAGGCCAATACTCTATGCAAGCCTGAGGAGTGATTCTTCTCAGTATGTTTGTCCTAAGATGCTCCAGCTTTCACTTGAGGTGAAATGTCCTTTCCAGTTCCCCAAATAAATATGGAAGTTTGTTTTGAAGGTTTGGTGAGGGAAAATGGAAAACTTAGATTTGTTACGAACATATTCTCTTCTGTAAAGCAATCAAGGATGAAAGATAGAATTATAGTTTCAGCAGGAGTTGGCTCAGGGCCTCCCACAAAGTTCATGCTCTCGAACCTGGGGGAGTCATGATGCCATAGGGCATTGTGGTTAGGATATAGATGTTGATTTTTTTAATAAAGATTTTATTTATTTGTCAGAGGGAGAGAGAGCACAAGCAGGGGGAGTGGCAGAGGGAGAGAGAGAAGCAGGCTCCCCACTGAGCAGGGAGCCTGATGCAGGGCTAGATCCCAGACCCTGGGATCATTACCTGAGCCAAAGGCAGACGCTTAATGACTGAGCCACCCAGGCATCCCCCACTGTTGGTTTTATTTTTTTATTTTTTTTATTTTTTAAAGATTTTATTTATTTGACACAGAGAGAGAGATTACAAGTAGGCAGAGAGGCAGGCAGAGAGACAGGGAGAGGAGGAAGCAGGCTCCCTGCCGAGCAGAGAGCCCGATGTGGGCCTCGATCCCAGGACGCTGAGATCATGACCTGAGCCGAAAGCAGAGGCTTTAACCCACTGAGCCACCCAGGCGCCCCCCACTGTTGGTTTTAATTGGAGGTAGGGATAGGAGGGAAAGTGTTGCCAAGTTAAACATGCTCTAGCTCTCCTACCCTCCACTGCACACACACACACACACACACACACACACACACACACACACACACACACACACTCACTCTCTCTCTCTCTCTCTCTCTCTCTCTCCCTGTATACTCACATGTGAATAGCCAAGGGTATCTTCAGGTGATAGTAGGGGACAACCACATCCTCCTTCTACAAAGCTTAGCTGTCACTTACAGCTTCACCATCTGCACTTCTCATTAATAATGCTATCCAACAGTGAGCACCTGTCTTGACCCAAAAAATTGGTCAGTACTCTAGGCCATCATGTTACAGGTTGATAACCCTTGGAGTGTGACCTGGTGCCATGTCTAGCTCTGATTCCTGGAACTCCAGAAGCGCTTGGCTAAAGTCCAGTGGTCATGCTTTTGCATCTTGGCTCCTACCCTGGATTGTTTGGTTCTTTTTCAGAAATAAGAAAATTGTTGGAGACAATATTGAGACTTCAGTCAGTGCCAGCATGAATCAATAAGACTGAGTCCTAACCACCCTACTTTGGCTTAGCTCAGTTCCCAGTCCTCTGGACCTTTGTCAGATATATTCCAGAAAGGTAAGTGTTGCAAGGCACACTTATTCTTGTAAATGCACAGAAGTTCAAGGTCAGCCATGACTCCCCAGGGGACAGGAGCTGAAT
The DNA here is from genome assembly GCA_002007465.1 of Ailurus styani. Classification (NCBI taxonomy): domain Eukaryota; kingdom Metazoa; phylum Chordata; class Mammalia; order Carnivora; family Ailuridae; genus Ailurus; species Ailurus styani. The sequence goes on along the minus strand of LNAC01000104.1, from coordinate 1,458,703 downwards.
ATAAAGAGGATGGTGGATACTAGCTGGAACACTGGACTGAGATTAGGAGACTAAGGTTCCACTTCTGACCTTTACTAGTTCTTCTTTTTTTTTTTTTTTTAAGATTTTATTTATTTGAAAGAGAGAGAGCAAGAGTGGGGGGAGCGGCAGAGGAAGTGGGAGAAGCAGACTGCCTGCTAAGCAGGGAGCCCAACACAGGGCTGGATCCCAGGACCCTGGGATCATGACCTGAACCAAAGGCAGATGCTTTACCTACTGATCCACCCAGGTGCCCCTGATCTTCACTAGTTCTTAAACCTTAAACAAGCCACTCAGCCTTTCTGATTCTTATCAAATGGGCATAATAACACCAGACCCTCCCACCCCCAGTTTAACCATCCCAGTGGCACACTAGGAAGACAAAACAGTGAGGTTTGTAATAAGCCATTTCGAGAGTAGTGAGAGGATGGTAGTACCAGGATGATGGTTCTAGAAGCTGCTAGAACTATAGTAGCCAGAGAACAGTAAGAGATGGTATAACATGAGTCTAGAATAGGAATTAAGGGGAAAGCTGAAGATTGGGGGCAGATGGAAGTGGGGAGTAACTGGGGAAGGGGGATAAGGGAAATGGGAAGGTGGGATGGTGGTGGTGCTAGATTTACTTCTCCTGGGGGTGACAGGAGGGCCAACCACCCACAGGAAAAAGAAAAGAAGGATGCCATTGTCTCCCTCCAAGTTGGACGATGTATTGCAAGGGAGGAGAGGCCGCTCAAAGGGAGACCACTGTGTAGTCGGGAGCCTGGCATGAATTGAGGCCCACAGCTGCAGTCACTCAAATCGCCACATCATAGAAAATAAGAAGTTTGATGTGAACTTCAGATCCAAAAGGAACTGGAATTATGTCAGAGAATGTATAAGAAGAAAAGGACCAGGCCAATAAAACCACTTTGTGGTGATATGGCTGCCTGTGTAGAAAGCCAGAGGGGCTGTTCCCTGTCCCTCCCTCTCAAGCCCTGCATGGGTGCGCTGTGGTTAGCGTCAGTTCGAAGCCCCTGGGATACGCTCAGAGGCCCAGCAAAAGCCATGACGGTGATGGAGGCCTGTGTCAGGAGGTGCAAGCCTGGGGATTGGCGGGCGGACACTTTTCTTCAGCTCTTTTCAGTTCAGTCAGCACACTCTGTGCTAGGCACTGGGATACAAAGATGAGTAAGAAACTGCTCCTGCCTCCCACAAGATCCTGGACCAAAGGGAAATAGCCATGCCAGCAAATCCACATGAAAAGGGAGCTTAGAAATGGCCTGGTGAGAGTGGGGGGCATCCTGGGGAGGAGGTCATGTACAGTCAAAAAAAAAAATGTGTTGGCTATGGAGATCTCTAACCCACACACAGACCTTTAACAAACAGTCTTTAGTTAAGGTTTTTATTTTGGAGATTGTCAAACATATGCAAAAGTTGAGTGAATATTATACTGAACCCTCAGGTACTCATCACAGAGCTTCAACAATATGGCCAATCTTGTTTTATCTATGGCATCCAGCCCTCAACTTCTTCTCCCTCTACCTCTCTCCTTCTGGATTCTTTTAGAGCAAATCCCAAGCATAACTTCATCTAGAAATTCTTCAGTATGTTATCTCCAATAGATAAACATTCATGTGTACACACATACACACACACACACACACACACTCTCTCTCTCTCTCTCTGTAAACTGAATTTTACAATTATTGTGAAGCAAAAGGGAGTATTATATAAACAATCCAAGAATCTTTCATGATAAAAGCGAGACTGGCATTGTTATGCACAGAGCCACAAGAGCCAGAGACAAGTACACACACACACATACGCACACACACACACACATGTGCGCGCACGCACACACACACACATGCACACACTGCTGGGCCAGTAGTGCCCACAGAAACAACTGCTGTGAAGTTTGAGAAGGCAGTAAAAGGTGGAAATTCAGAAAGGGGGGTAGAAAATGAAGATGGTTTTCAGGTTGAAGAAAAGAAACAGGTAAACATAAAGTTGGTGGGAGTAAACGAGTAAACAAAGGGTACAGGAAGAAACCACCAGGGAAAAATTAGTTCTTGATGAAGAAAAGAATATAGAAAACACTGAAAAATAGCTAGTCCTGAGGTTACTCAGAGGAATATTGGGTGATAGGCTTTCTTTAGATGGAACCCAAGTGCAAGGAAGATATGACTGGCTTTGGGTGTCTATTATTTTTCAAGTGAATATCTGGATGTCACTGGAGTCAGCATCCCCTTCAAACAGATCAGATGAGCTCAAACCCCCATCCTATCCCTCATGGATGTTCAAAGCCCTTCTACCATGTCTGGGAATCTCCAGGGGGTTTATTATGGTCACCTCTGATTTCCAGTGAATTTGCTGTCCCTGAGTCCCACGATCTTGATCTCAACTTGAGCTTCAGCCTTTTTCCATAATTTTCCCAAAAGCCTACTGCAGAGGGTGATTAGCTTACCAAAGATTTAACAGAGTTTATATCACAGCAACCGGACAACCTGTAGTAGAATATTAGATATCCCAGATTTTATGTGTATGACCTTCTATTACTTCCCACTCCCTCCAACCCACAATTTTGTTCACTGCTCATTGTACCCCTGGCAGGCTCCTATTCATCCCACCATCTTGCTGATGACTTCCCCTCTCCCACCCACCCCCCTTTCCTCACTTTCCTACTGTTCCCTTCCTCCCGATTTCTTTTCAGTTCCACATCGGCAATTAGTACTTCTCATGTTGTCTTGACTCCTAGAAAACATGTCCTCTGGGAGTCACCTTACACCCAGATAATCTCCCTGTTCCCAGCAAGTCTGACATCAACTGTCAGGATGTCAACATTTTCATCCAAATATGAAAGAATAGATGAGTAATTGATTATTTCATTAGAAAGACTGAAGTGACTGAGAACTTGAGCCAAGGAAAATGAGCCAAAGGAAAAAGTGGAGAACTTCCAAAGGAAATTTTGAAGGACTGAAAGAAAAACACACAAAATTAGGATGAGCAGAGTTTCAACTAAAAATAAAAATACACATAGAATTTTGTTCCTGCTTTTGCATACAGTATTTCATGAAATCTTCATAAGAATCACAAGATGGTAACTATCATTATCCCATTTTGCAGATGACAAACATGAGCCTCAGGGAAGTTAAGAGATTCCAAGGTTTTGTAGTTTAAGTGGAGGAATTTCTCTGGGAATCTTTTAATCCCAAACTAGAGCTGTCTCTGTGACCCCATGAGAACACAGGCTGTAACTGAAGCTTAGAAGTCTCCAAACAGAGAGGATCAGGATGTAATTTTGACTTTAAAAATATAGTTGCATTTGAAGAGAGAAATCTGTATGAACAGACTGGTTTAGGACTAATCGAACCCCTCAATAGGGGAAGAGCCATTCGAGTTCAGATTTTCAAGTTTTTGTTTAAAAGACACAATGTGGAAGTTTGAAAGATCATGGAAGCAAACCAGGTTGGGAGAAAATAAATAATTTATAGATATGAACCCCCAAAAGAAAAAAGCCCCAAAAAAGAAGAAGAAGAAGAAAAAGAAGAAAATGTACATAGAACGCCTCCCCTGAGCACAGCAAAGGCGTGAGGCTGGGGAGATGCCCAGGATGCATCTTGGGAAAGGAACTAGGGCAGTGGATAAACAAAAGGTGACCTCTTTGTGAAGTATTTATCATCAGCCTGTGAGACACATAACAGAGATGTGAGTATTTTCTACAAGGGCTTTCCAAATCAGCTAAATAATTGGAAAAGCAGTGGCCTGACCTGAGTCCTGGCCCTTGGCTTACTCCCCGAATAGCATGAGCTTCACCATCCACTCCCCTTCTCCACCAGGTCTGGCTGGCCAGCATCTATGCAGGCACCAAGGACTCAAACTTCCAGATCTCTCCATATCCTACTCCGCTAGTTTCTAGGGGCCTGGCCACCAGGATAGCTGGGGTTCTGGCCGGCATAGGGGGTATCGGGGGTAAGAAGGAGACCATGCAAGACCTGAATGACTACCTGGCCTCCTGCTTGGAAATAGTGAGGAGCCTAGAGGCTGATCATCAGAGATAGGAGATCAAAATCCAGGAACACTTAGAAAAGGTCAGAGACTGGGGGTATTACTTCAAGACCATCAAGAGCTGAGGGCTCGGATCTTTGCAAATTCTGTGGCCAATGCCCATCTTGCTGCTAACATTGATGACTTCAGAGTCAAGTTAAGACAGAGCTGACCATGCACCAGTCTGTGAACAACATCCATGGACTCTGCAAGGTCATTGATGACAGCAATGTCACTTGGCTGCAGCTGGAGACAGAGATGGAGTCTCTCAAGGAGGAGCTTCTCTTCATGAAGAACCATGAGGAGGAAGTAAAGGGTGTATAAAACCAAACTGCCAACTCTGGGTTGACCATGGAGTTGGATGCCCCAAAACCTCAGGACCTCAAGATCATGGCGGATATTGGGCTCAGTATGATGAGCTGATTCAGAAGAACCAGGAGGAGCTGGACAAGTACTGGTCCCAACAGACTGAGCAGAGCACCACACTGTTCACCTCACAGACCGCTGAGATAGCAGCTGAGAGAACTCTCACGGAGTTGAGACATACGGCCCAGGCCTTGGAGACCAACCTGGACTTGATGAGAAACCTGAAGGCCAGCTTGGAGAACAACCTGAGTGAGGTGGAGGCCCGCTACATGACGCAGAGGGAGCAGCTCCATGGGTCCTGCTGCACGTGGAGTCAGAACTGTCCTAGACTCGGGAGGAGGGGCAGTGCCAGACCCAGGAGAACCAGGCCCTGCTGAAAATCAAGGTCAGGCTGGAAGCTGAGATCACCACCCACCATCGCCTGCTGGCAAACGGGGAGAACTTCTGTCTTGGTGATGTTCTGGATAAAAGCAACTTCTTGCAAACCATCCAGAAGACCACCATCTGCAGGATTGAGGACAGTGACATGGTGTCTGACCAATGACACCAAAGTTCTTAGGCGTTGAGGCAGCAGAAACGGGGTACCCTTTGCAGAGCAGGAAGCCAATAAAAAGTTCAGAGGTAAATGAATGAATGAATGCATGCATACATGCATGCAAAAGCATGTTTTGAACAACCTGTAGCCCACCTCATGAACAGGCATACCAGAGGCCTTGGGCCCACATTTGCTCCAGTAGTTTTCAACCCTACTGAAGTCAATCATACCACTTCTATAATTACCAAAGACCTATGAGAAAAGAAAAGAGGAAGAGGGCACATAAATGTTTCTCATGAACAAAATTTGCAGAGTAGTTTGGAAAAAAGTGCAAGTGAATTGAGTCACCATAGGCTTGCTAAAATCAAGAAATCGCCCAAATTAGCCAGGACCATATCTGTGTTAAAACAGCAATTTATTATAAATAAAATCATCAGGGCGCCTGGGTGGCTCAGTGGGTTAAAGCCTCTGCTTTCGGCTCAGGTCATGATCTCAGGGTCCTGGGATCGAGGCCCGCATCGGGCTCTCTGCTCAGCAGGAAGCCTGCTTCCTCCTCTCTCTCTGCCTCTCTGCCTACTTGTGATCTCTCTATCTCTGTGTCAAATAAAGAAATAAAATCTTAAAAAATAAATAAATAAAAATAAATAAAATCATCAGGTCAATGTTATGGCTCCAGAAAACTTTTTTCTTTTTTTTTCTTTTTTTTTAGGGTCTGTCAATTACTCAAGTTTAAATGTCATTACATTGGAAAGAAGGATATTTGCTGCTGAGGCTAGCCATTTGAATTTAGTAGGGTTGAGAGTATCATAAGTAAAAATGCCAGAGATTGGTGTACCTGGGTGGCTCAGTCGGTTCAGCATTGGCCTTCAGCTCAGGTCATGATCCCAGGTTCCTGGGATCAAGCCCCACATCGGTGGTCCCTGCTTAGCGGGGAGCCTGCTTCTCCCTTTCCCTCTGCCTGCCACTCTCCCTGTGTGCACTCTCTCTCTCCCTGTCAAATAAACAAATAAAATCTTTTTTAAAAATGCCAGAGGTCATAAAATGCAGAGTGAAAATTTTTATTATTTCTATTCATGTAATGGCAGTGATTGAAATTAATTTCTTTAAACGTAGGGAATTAGATAAAGGAGTGAAGAACTGAAGTCATGCTCCCCTTTAAAGATTTCAGAATGATGGAACTTTCTTTTCAATGACATAGAAAGGGCTTTCTAAAGAAGTCTAGCCAAAGGCCTCCAAGAATAAAATAGATCTTAAGGAAGAGCACAGACAGATAAAACCAAGGTGAAGACACTGGGGCCGAAACAGTGAAATCAAAGAACAAATGAAGCAGATTGGAGGTGTTAAGAGCAGAACCATGTCGTACAAGAACAAAAACACTCCCTTCGAAAATCAAAGGTCTATGAGAAGAGAGAGGATTGTTGCGAGATGAAAATGGGAAGAATGTGGTACCCAAAGAGAGCCTGAGATAATGGAAGGGTTTAACCAGACGGATCAAGTGCAAGGAGAGATTAAGCCATGCACTTGGCTGTGGCTGCCCAAGAAACAAGTGGCCCCACAGCGAACATGATGGGTCAAGTGGTTCTAAGTGAGCCGGATCTGGAAGCGAGGAAGCCCTCCCAGCTCCGGCAGACACGCAGTCCAGCTCCCCCGGGCCTTTAAGAACTGAGCAAACTGCTGTTTTCAACGGCAGACACTTAAGGGGAATGTGAAGTGAGCCCAACAGGGAAACAAGGAGCTCGTGGTACTTTACAAAAAAAGAGGACATTGAGGACAAGATGCCACTATCTTTAGAAACGTGGAGCAGGAGAGTTTTGTAGGAAATTTTCCACACCGTAACAGAATGCTCAACAAAGTGGAAAAAGAAAGTCTAGACTGGTGTGAAATCACAAAACATGCCAGGGGGCTTAGAGGGGATAAATGACAATGGGGAAGAAGCGGGAGAGGAGAGATGGTCCTGGGGTCACAGAAGACACGAGCAGATGATGGTCTTTGCTGTGTCTCCAGGATCCAAGGGATGTGAGAGCAGGGCCAGCAGTGGGGGTGCAGGGACAGGAGTCAGCAACCGGGAGGAGTCAGCTGGAGCTCGGATGAGAGGATGATAAGGAACAGCTCATTCCAGGCAGGGCCCGGCTTCAGTTTCCTCGGGGAGTATCAGTCTGGCAGTTACAAAAGGCTTATGGGTCATAAAACACAAGGTCATAAAAATGAAAAACCAGGGAAATCTGATACTATTGACAGGACAGACTGATGAAGAGGCTAGGCCCACGAGGATTTTTATTTTCAGGTTTGGTGGGTTTAGAATAGTAGCTATTGTGTTTTGAGAATTTACGGAGTACCAAGGACCTTCTGTTCTATCTAGCCACTAATCTTTACAATAACCCATTTCACAGATGCCAAATACATTGTTCAGAGAAGATTAAGCCCCAAACATCTCTGGATCTATATTCTTTTCCTTTGATGTGGACATTTTTCCCTAGTCTTTTTCCAAGATATGCATTACAACATTATTCACATTAAAAAACAACTGTCCAAGTAATTCCACTTCTAGGTATATACTCAAGAAATAAACAGGGCACCTGGGTGGCTCAGTGGGTTAAAGCCGCTGCCTTCGGCTCAGGTCATGATCCCAGGGTCCTGGGATCGAGGCCCACATCGGGCTCTCTGCTCAGCGGGGAGCCTGCTTCCTCCTCTCTCCTCTCTCTCTGCCTGCCTCTCTGCCTACTTGTAATCTCTCTCTCTGTGTCAAATGAATAAAATAAAATCTTTAAAAAAAAAAAGAAAAAAAAAGAAATAAACACATGTCCACACAAAAAGTTGCATACAAATGTTCATAGAAGCATTATTTGTAATCACAAAAATATGAAAACAACCCAAATGGCCATCAACAGATGAATGAGTAAACAAGGTGTAGTACATCCATACACAGGGGTATTATTTGTCAAATGAGGTATAGGAACCTGCCATAGCATGGATGAAGCCTGAGAACTTTACGCTATGTGAAAGAAGCCAGTCACAAAGTACCATATATTGTAAAATTCCATTTATATGAAAAGTCCAGAGTAGGCAAATCTATAGACACAGGAAGTAGATTAGGGGTTGCCTGGGGCTGGGGGAAAGGGGGGAGCAGAAGTTTGGTGGTGGCAGCTAAAGGCTGTGGGGTTTCTTTTTGGAGTGACGAAGATATTCCCAAATTGATTGCACTTACACTTGCACATTCTGAAAATACTAACCACCACTAAATTATACACTTAACTAGGTGAATTCTAGGATATGTACATTACCTCTAAAAAAAACTGTTCCTCAGCTTTGCACAGTGGCAGTATCGTAGCCAATGAGGTTTATCCGAGGCGCGATTATTGCTAATTGAAAAACTGTTCCTGGGGCACCTGGGTGGTGGCCTGGTTAAGCATCTGACTCTTGGTTTTTGCTCAGGTCATGATCTCAGGGTCATGAGATGAGCCCCATGTCGGGCTCCTCATTCAGTGTGGAGTCTGCTTGAGAGTCTCTCTCCCTCTCCCTCAGCCCCTCCCACGTGTACTGTCTCTCTCTCTCTCTCAAATAAATAAATAAATCTTCAAAAGAAAAAACAAAAAACACCTATTATCCAAAAAAATAAAATAACAGAAAACTTGGTTTTGAAACCTTGGTCATGTGTCATGACACACATAAAGAAGGTAATAAAGGATGGCACTGTTTTTATATTCTAGCTCACTCCCGAGGCCCCATCCTCAGGCTCACTGTCCACAGTATTGGCACCTGGCTCTGCCCCCAGCCTCAGACAAGGCAGCTGAAAGGCTATTCTTGAGGCTTGGACTGGAGCTAGAAGAAGTAACAGGTGCCAGTATCTCATGTGAGAAGGGTATTGTTATCATTCCCCCTGGTGGGGAAAGGAAATATTTAGCAAGATTGTATCATTTACAAAAGAGCGTTAGTATGTTGCAGAAGTGGGGTATGAGCCCAGACAGTCTGATGTCTCAGCACGGAGTTTGAACTGCAAGCTAGGTATCAAAAGTCAAAAATAGAGGCACATTTTTTGATCCAGCAAACCCACGTTCAGAAATTTATGCTACAGAAACCATCAAATAAGTGAACAGAAGGATTTTCATTTTTTTAAGAAAAATCCATGTTTCCATCCACAAAGGATGGAAACAAACAAAACCTCGATCTTGGGTGGCTCAGTGGGTTAAAGCCTCTGCTTTCTGCTCAGGTCGTGATCTCAGGGTCCTGGGATCGAGGCCCACATCGGGCTCCCTTCTCGGCGGGAGCCTGCTTCCCCCTCTCTCTCTGCCTGCCTCTCTGCCTCCTTGTGATTTCTCTCCCTCTGTGAAATAAATAAATAAAGTCTTTAAAAAAAAAAAAGTAAACACTGAGCAGAGAAGGAAGCCTGAGGCAGCAGAGGGGCAGGTCATGAAGCTTCATGAAGACACAAAAGTGCCTGGTACAGATGGGGAAATGGCAAAGGACTCAGTGTTACTAGAGTTCAAGGTGTTAACAGACATGGCTAGAAAGGGGAGGGTCATGTATGGTCTGCGCCAGAGCTGGGGCTTGACTCTGGATAGTTGTTAAAGGATAGAGCTTGGGCAGGTTTGCCTTTTAGAAGGCTCATCTTGGCTTTGGCGTGGAGGATGGGTTTGAGGAGGGAATCAATCCAGTCTACAGGGATGGAGAAGAGGGGGCCTATATGAAAAACACTACAGGACTTGCTGACTAATGGGTGTGGGGGAAAGGAGGCCAGGAAGACCCTTGGGTTCTGACTTGTGTGACTCCTGGAACAGTGGTTCCCTTAAATGAAACAAGGACAGGTAGGTGGATGCGGGACCTGTTTAGGTCAAGTTGAATTTGATGATAGCAGCAGATTCAGCTATGACTCTGATAATCAGAAGAGAGTTCTGGTATTAGAGATATAGATTTTGGCATTGTGTTCATTTCTTGAGGCTGCTGTAACAAATCACCACAAAATCAGTGTTTTAACACAATCCAAATTTATTCCCTTGCAGTTCTGAAGGTAGAAGGTCTAAAATCCATCTCACTGGTCTAAAAGTCAAGGTGTCAGCAGGGCTAGTTCCTTCTTGAGGCTCTAGGGGAGAACTTTCCCTACCTTTTCCCGCTTCTAGAAGCCAACTATGTTCCTTGGCTTGTGGCCCTTCTTTCCTCTTCAAAGCCAGCATTGTAGAGTCTTGCTTCTTCTATAGTCTAGTTTCCCTCTGTGTCCCTTTTATAAGGATACTTGTGATTGCAATCTCCCCATCTTAAGAGCCTTAATTTATTCACATCTGCAAAGTCCCTTTTGTCAAATAAGGTAACATTCACAGGCTCCAAAGATCAGGACCTGGATATAGTTAGGGGACATTATTCAGCCTACATGCGTGGTTGGCATTAAGCTAATGGGAGTACATATATACATCAATGGGGTAGACGTGTGTATGGAAAGTAGAGCACTGGATCAAGAAAAGAACAGTGGGAACACCAAAGTTAAGGGAGTGAGCCTTGGTAGAAGGAACCCCAAGGAGATGGAGAAAAAAGGTACCAGGAAAGTGCTGGTGTTGTGGAGGCAGAAATCGGCAAGTAATAGGAAGGAGGGAGTGGTCAATAAATGAAATTGGGAAAACCACCAGGAGGTCCCTGGGTGTCTTTTCCAGGGCAGCATCAGTGGGGTCCAAGGGGCAGCAAACAGACGGCAGTGGACAGTACAGACGATGAGGAAGGGTGGACCACTCTGTCAACAAGTTGGCTAGGAAGAAAAGAGATATGATGGCAACTAGAAAAAAAAAAAGCAGACTCAAGAGAATTCTTTTGTTTTATTTTGCTTTGTTTCTAGGAACGTGTCCATCCAGAGCATACTTGTAGGTTGAAAGGAAAGAGCCCATGGATTGAGAGCTGCTAAAGATTTATGTAAGAGAGGGAACACCTGAGAGAACAAGGCCCCCACGTGGTCTGATGCATGTGGGCTCCAGAGCACAGATAAATACAATTTGAAACAAGCCTAAACTTTGATCCAGCTTCTAGAAATTTATCTTACAAAAAGAAATCTTACTAAAAAATGTATAAAAATGCTCACACAGAAGGAAAAAAAATATACAAGACTACAAGTTCCTTCCAAGGCAAAGAGATAGGTACAAGGGTGTTCGAGACAGTGTTGCTTATAACAGGGAAAATCTGAAACCATTTACATGTCTATCAACAAAGGATAAGTGAACTCTGGAGTTGAGAATAGCTTTAAAATCCTGGGGTGGAAAGATTTCCCTATATATGATATGATCCAGGCATTATATAATTGATAACAAAGCAAACAGCTTCTATAGACCCTATACACAAGTAGACTTGAAAAAAACATTTCTAGTCTACTTAATATATAAAGAATTCCTTCAAATTCTCTCTCTTTTTTTACTGAGACATAGCGAGTGAGTGAGGATGGGAGTGGGGAGGGCACAGGGAGAAGGAGACAGAATCTTACACAGGCTCCGTGCCCAGTGCAGAGCCCTACACAGGGCTTGATCTCACAATCCTGAAATCACGACATGAGCTGAAATCGAGAGTGAGAGACTTAAATGATTGAGCCACCCAGGCACCCCATTTCAGTTAGGCATCGGACTCTTGGTTTTGAGACTGTGAAACGGAGCCCCGTTTTGGGCTCCCTGCTCAACAGGGAGTCTGCTTGAGATTCTCTCTCACTCCCTCCCTCTCCCCCTCTGTCCCTCCCCCCACTCACGCTCTCTCAAAACTAAATACATCTTTTTAATAAATGAATAAAATAAAATGACAACCTAACAGAAAAATGGGCAAAGGCAATAAACTGGCATTTCATAGAAGACAAAAGTCAAATAGTTGATAAATGTGTATTTAATGATCCAGCTCATTAGGGATGAGAGAAATGCAGTAATACCATCATTTTGCCAATATGATCAACAAAAAATAGAAGCATTAATATCTGTTGTTGGTGAGGTTAATGGGGAAAAAGATACAAACAGGCTTGATGGAATTTAAATATATACAATTGGGGGCGCCTGCGTGGCTCAGGGGGTTAAGCCTCTGCCTTTGGCTCAGGTTATGATCCCAGGGTCCTGGGATTGAGCCCCACATCAGGCTCTCTGCTCAGCGAAGAGCCTGCTTCCCCCCTCTCTCTCTCTGCCTGCCTTTCTGCCTACTTGTGATTTCTCTCTCTGTCAAATAAATAAATAAAGTCTTTAAAAATATATATATATATACAATTGTTTGAGGGAGCAGTTTGGAAGTATCTGTTAAAATCTTAAATGTACCTGACTTTTGACTTAACAGTTCCACTTCTGAAAATCTATCTTACAGAAATACCTCTATACATACACAAGAAATTATGAGTAAGTATGTGTTTTACTGGTACCTATTTTTATCCTTCCCGAAATGGTGAAAAATTGGATGTGACCTGAATGTCCGTTGAGAGAAGAACAGTGAAATAGATTATGTAGCAAGTATATGATGGAATACCAAGAAGCTATGAGAAAGGAGAATTAGATCTAGATTTAATAAATTATGTGAAGTTGGGTTATAATATTTAAGCAAAACAAAAAATATATATACATTTATGTTTATATATGTTATATATAAAAGTTATATATATATACATATATATATTTATATCTGTTCTAGGTATAGCATGATCCATTTTTGGAAACAAAAACTGTTTCCATGTACTAGACAAAATAAGGATTCAATCACACATCAACATGAACGAATCTCAGATGCATTACGCTAAGCAAAAGAAGCCATACTCAAAAAGCTGCATGCAATGTAATTCCATTCATATGACCCTTTTGAAAAAACAAAACTGTAGGAACAGAAAACAGATCAGTGGTTGCCAGGCCTGGAGGTCGGGAAGGAGGTCACCAGAAAGGGACACAAGAGAAATGTTTGTTGTGATGGAAACATTGAATAACTCAACTGTGATATCAGTTCCACAGCCACACACACTTATACATTGTAGAGGGCAAACTTTACTGCATATGAATTACACTTCAATACATCTGACTTTTTAAAAAGTTTGTAAAGATTCCTAGTAAACTGCTAATAATAATTACCACTGGTAGAATGGGTGTGGAGGAGTATGGGATGGGAAGAATCTTGCACCTTTTACACTTCTGTATAATTTGGATTGTTTTTAGTAAACATACACTGCTTCTGTAATTTTTTTTAAGATTTTATTTATTTATCTGTCAGAGAGAGGGAGAGAAAGCGAGCACAAGCAGGGGGAGTGGCAGGCAGAGGGAGAAGCAGGTTTCCAGCAGAGCGACGAGCTTGATGTGGTACTTGATCCCAGGACCCTGGAATCATGACCTGAGCCCAAGGCAGAAGCTCAACCATCTGAGCCACCCAGGAACCCTTGCTTTTTAAAGCAAGATTTTAAAAGGTTTTGCTTTTTAAAGCAAGGTAATTTTTTTTAAAAAATTACCCTTGTAATTTTTGAAAAGGTTCTAATAAGCATGGCGTGCCCCAACAATGGAACACTATGCAGCCACTGGAGGTAGTTTTATAGGTACTAACACATAAAGGCATTCACAATCTCTGTTAAGTAGAAAAAAACAAATTGAATGACAATGCACAATCACAGGGTTGGAAAAACACAATAGAATTATGTGTATACATATATGTTTGGCTTTATATGGGGTTGTATCTGTGTGTGTGTATGAGTGTGTGCAAATAGGAAGGACACCTGCCATATATTTAATGGTAATTTAACAATATTTACTTTTGGGGCATAGTATCATTGTGGGTTTGTGGAGGGGATTACTTTTATTTTTGACTTTGATTGAATAGTTACTAGGGTATGTGATTCCTATAATTATAGAAACATTATGGTTTTTATTTATTTTTTGCCTGATTTTTTTTAAGATTTATTTATTTGAGAGAGAGAAAGAGAGAACACGAACAGCAGGGGCAGAGGGAGAAGAAGAGAGAATCTCAAGCAGACTCCACACTGAGTGTGGAGCCCAATGCAGGGCACAATCCCAGTACCCTGAGATCAGGACACCAGAAACCAAGAGTTGGACACTTAAACCACTGTGCCACCCAGGCATCCCTCCTGCTTTTTTGGGGGAAAGGGACTTTTTAAATTTTAAGCAGGTTCCACTTCCAACATGGGGCTTGAACTCACAACCCCAAGGTTAAGAATTGCATGTTCTACCAAATGTCAGCCAGGCACCCTAACATTATGGTTTTTAAAGATTTTATGTATTTATTTTGAGTGAGAGAAAGAGCACGTGAGCGGCAAGGGGGGTAGAGGGAGAGAGAGACTCTCAAGCAGATTCCATGCAAGGCGCAGAGCCTGACTCCGGGCTCCATCTCATGACCCTGAGATCATGACCTAAGTGGAAATCAAGAGCCAGATACTCACCCAACTGAGTCACCCAGGCTCACCCAACATTATGGTTTTTAAATAACGTAACTGAAGAGGTCGCTCTGACTAAGAGAACTGCCCATCCTGAGAGTAGAGGCAAGACCAGTACAAACTTCGTAGGTTGGACAGTAGATAGAAATGTCTGTAATTTTGACCTCAGTTTTTCTCAGTAGAATAGGTCCTCTGGTGAGGATGCAAGGGAATGTGTTTGTGGGGAGAGTAAAGAGTTTAAGGAAGGTACAAAGGTCTGGAATAACTTAAGAGGTATGATAAGAAGATTTGAGACTAACTGAAAAGTGTTGCTGAGGGCAAGAGGTTACAAATGCCCTCTGGAGTGGGGCCCTGGGCTCAGCAAAGCCGAAGCTTAGCAAACTGGGGCAGGCAGGGATATCCCCTGGGGCAGCCTGGTGACTGCTACACCCAGTGTTGCCATGACTCCAAGAGAAAGCAGAAATACAACTTTTTTTTTATCTGTTTGATTTTTTAAAGGTTTTTATGTACTATTTGACACAGAGAGAGAGAGAGCACAAGCAGGCTCCCCACTGAGCAAGGAGCCCCATGCCAGACTCCATCTCAGGACCCTGGGATCATGACCTGAGCCAAAGGCAGACACTTAACCGACTGAGCCACCCAGGTGTCCCAAAATACAGCTTTCTAGATGAAATCATCCAACTGAAAATATTAACAAGTAATTAAATGTTTCAAATGCTGTCCAGGACAAAACAAAATCTAACAGCCCATGACTGTGGGGGAACGGGGGAGTATATGTGTGCATGGTTTATTTTTTCCTAATATTACCCAAAGTATTTTTTTATTCCTCTATGTCTTTACAGCCCAACACCTTTTAAAGCTCGAAGCTTGTTTCAGTGGGAAGTGAGATACAGTTCAGAGGAACAACGAAATCATTGCTCAGTTGTGANTTTTTTTTAAAGATTTTATTTATTTATTTGACACAGAGAGAGAGATTACAAGTAGGCAGAGAGGCAGGCAGAGAGACAGGGAGAGGAGGAAGCAGGCTCCCTGCTGAGCAGAGAGCCTGATGCGGGCCTCGATCCCAGGACGCTGAGATCATGACCTGAGCCGAAAGCAGAGGCTTTAACCCACTGAGCCACCCAGGCGCCCTGGGTACATGCCTTTTAAAAGAACCCAGCAGAAACAATAGTTTTGAAATTCAAGCTTTCAGAGCGAGGGGCTGATACCCTTTTGAGAGAAAAGTATTTTAAAAACTTCCTCTTAGATATCTAGAGCAGGAGCCTGGCTTTCACAGAGCCCATAGGAGAAGGAGTTCTATGAGACATAGGAGCTGTTTTCCTCAAGGGAAGAGTTTCATCCTTTGGTTGGCAGGAGCAGGGAGGAGAGGAAGAATATTAGATAGGAGAGTGAGTCCAGACAGGTCTGAAGTGGGAGCGTGGGGAGGAGTGGGCAGGAGTCACTCATGTCCCACTTCCCTCTTGAACCCCGGGAGGAGATGTCTTCCAAACTAGCATTGGGCAGCTGTATTTGGGCAGCAACTTTAGTAGGGACAAGTCTAGACAGACAGAGGGACCTAGTTAGCCTCTCCTCTGACAAGCCTCCCTGACTCTAAGAGGCCGGGATGGTATCAAAATTTCCCTCAGGCCTCAGAGGAGATGGAGAAACAAGCAGATAGGGCTGGCTGGCAAGCAATGGAGTCACTATGATGAGGGATGTGCCAACCCTGTAGCTAAGGGCTTTGGGGTGTACTGTCCCGGTCAGAGCAGACCCCCAGGAGGTCGGCCCGGCCAGTGGGAGCTGAGGTGGGCAGCAAGCGACAAGACTACACATCTCGGGAGATTCTAAGGTATACTGAAGTAAGAGCGCAGGGAGGTAGTGTTGGCTATTGCCTACCTGGGTAGTTGGGGAACAGTGTGCAGAGGGGATGAGAATACTCGGAAAATGATTCTAATTATCTAATGAGTAGACGAACATCATTCTTGATGTACTGACAATGCAGGGACACCCAGA
This sequence comes from Ailurus styani, assembly GCA_002007465.1. Lineage (NCBI taxonomy): Eukaryota > Metazoa > Chordata > Mammalia > Carnivora > Ailuridae > Ailurus > Ailurus styani. The sequence goes on along the minus strand of LNAC01000104.1, from coordinate 1,442,408 downwards.
AATGAAAAAAAATTTTTTCTAAGAATATTCTCTTAGGGCACCTGGGTGGCTCAGTCGGTTGAGCATCCAACTCTTGGTTTCAGCTCAGGTCATGATCTCAGGGTTGTGAGATCGAGCCCTGCATCAGGCTCCATGCTCAGAGCAGAATCTGTTTGAGATTCTCTTTCCCTCTCCCTCTGCCCCTCACCCCACTCATGCACTGTCTCTCTCTCAAATACATACATACATACATACACACATAAAATCTTAAAAAAAAAAAAAAGAATATACTCCCCTCACTTCCTTTCTACCTCTTCTCCAAAACAAACAAACACTAAAGCAGTCACTATGAGAAACAATCAGAAATTGGACTTCCTTCTGCTTTCTGAATTACATCTAGGACAATGGCACCATAACTTTTTCCATGCCTAGGGCTCTAACGTGGCCCTGATCTCCAGGGCAGTACCCGAGTGACCTTATCTAGACGAGCTAACTACGAAAGGAGCTCCAAAGAGAAGAACAGGAGGTCTCAGGTTAAAGAGGTCTCCCCTAGATCAGAGAGCTGGCAAGGTAGGGGAGAGGCTGTAAGGGTGTGGTCAGAGCCCCTGCGCGTGGGCCTTGGGCTATGGCCAAGGTGCGTGATTAAGTGGAGCTAGAGAAGGGAACAGGTTGCTGGCAAGGTCACCAGGATAAAGAGAAGGTAGGATAGAGGAGTCAGGTGCCAGTCTTCAGTGGAAGCTGTGGGCCTCCTAATGATAAACAGATGCCAGATGCCCCCGTTTCCATAATTGGAAGTTCATCTAATATAGCCCATAGGCATGTTAATATTGAGTAGTAAGTTTACATGGAATACTAACAGAATTACACATTGATTAGTAACATTGATTATTTTTCTCATGTTTGTCAGACCTCAGTGAAATTAGGATCTATATGTGCAATATTAACTCTATTGGACTGCTTCCTTTTTTTTTTTTAATTAAACACACATATAAACTTGTCCTTCCCAAGTTTTCACCTGACAAAAGGAAACATATTATCATTAGAAAAATTTGTTTTTAGGCAGTTAAAGGTGGACCTGAGCTCCCTGGGGCACCGGTTCTGTGCATTTTCATTTGACATCCACAGTGATATTGCAGAGATAGTTTTCTGTTTGCATAAATGCCTCTTTTCTTTTTTAAGTCTCCAGAGAAAATTACTACCCAGGAAAGATTTTTTTAAGACTTGTTTTCTTTTTCCCTGTGCCAGACTAAGTATTCCTGAGAGAAAACAGACCTTCTCAGGGAATCCCATACTCAGTGCATGATATCCAGTTCTGAATGAATTAACATTTTTCCTACTGAAGTGAGTGAAACACAGGCTACAAGGCAATCTATGTTGACTCCTGGTTAATCTTTAGTTTTACAACGCATTAGTCTGGTCATTTCTCCTTAATGATTCAAGTATCTGATGCTAAGCTTTACTTGTCAAATAAACTAAAAGTCTGGCTTTATTCTGTCTTCAAGTTTATAGCTAAAGATTTGTCCATGGTCTTAAGAAAGAGGGAAAAGTCAAGTTGGTTATAGTAGAATGTTGGAAATGGTGACGTAATTACTGTCATTTTAAAGGTTCCACTCTGCTGAGTAAAGGAGGTTCTTTTTTTTGCAACAATGTCCACCTAATTTTCTCTAATCTTTTTTAAAAGATCTATTTATTTGAGAGAGACAAAGAGCGCATGCACGGTATGGGGGGAGGGGCAGAGGGAGGAGGAGAGAGAGTCTTTTTTTTTTTTTTTTTTGGACAGAGAGAAAGAACACAAGTAGGCGGAGAGAGAGGTGAGGAAGCAGGCTCTCCGCTGAGCAGAGAGGCGGATGCGGGGCTCGATTCCAGGACCCTGGGACCATGACCTGAGCCGAAGGCAGAGGCTTAACCCACTGAGCCACCGAGGCGCCCCAAGGAGAGAGAGTCTTAAACAGACTCTGCACTGAATGCAGGGCCCCACATAGGGCTCGATCTCACAACCCTGAGAGCATGACCTGAGCTGAAATCAAGAGTCTGCTGGTTAAACGACTGCACCACTCAGGCACCCCTAATTTTCTCTAATTTTTATTAGACTTTCACAAGCCCTGAGGCTGCCCTGGATCCGGTTCAGGAGTTGGTAGGGTGAGGGAAGTCCTTGTGAAAATCTAAGAAGTCTGGTATCCCCAATGCAATGGGCTACATTTTCAACGATCCACGTAGAAAGGGAGAAATTTTAGGAAAACCGCAGATAATACAGAAACCCTTTTTATTCACTTTGGACACTTGTCCCAGCACACACACATTTCTATCACATAGCAATGGGCCATGACTGCAAATGTCCACAGGGTCGAGCAGGAGATACTGACCGGCTTTTGCATCTCCTTGGAATCTTTTTTTTTTTTTTAAGATTTTATTTATTTATTTATTTGACAGAGAGAAAGAGAGATCACAAGTAGGCAGAGAGGCAGGCAGAGAGAGAGGAGGAAGCAGGCTCCCCGCCAAGCAAGGAGCCCAATGCGGGCCTCGATCCCAGGACCCTGAGATCATGACCTGAGCCAAAGGCAGAGGCTTTAACCCACTGAGCCACCCAGGCGCCCTCCTTGGAATCTTCGAAAATCACAGGGAGAAGTGCGTCCTGGGGTGGAGATTCTATTCAGATCTACAGATCACCCGAGTAGGAAGGTTTCTGCTGCGTTTTAAAGCAACTGCATGGATTTCCTACAGCTGCTGTAACAAATTATGACAAATTTAGTGGCTTTAAAAACAATAACATGGGGCACCTGGGAGGCCCAGTCGGTTGAGCTTCTGACTCTTGGTTTTGGCTCTGGTTGTTGTCTTGGGGTCCTAGGAGCATCACGTTGGGCTCCGCACTCAGTGGGGAGTTGGCTCAGGATTCTCTCTCCCTCCCCCTCTGCCCTTCCTGCTCATGCGCTCTCTCTCTCTCTCAAATAAATAAATAAATCTTTAAAATAACAACAACCCCACAGTTCAACTAATCTTACAGTCCTGGAGATCAGAGGTTCAAAATGGGTCTCATGGGTCAAAATCAAGGTGTTGTCACAGCTGTGCTCCTTTCTGGAGGCTCCAGATTAAAATTCATCTCCTTGCCTCTTCCAGCTTCTAGAGGCCGCCTGCAACCCTCCATCTTCTCCTTCTGTTGTCACACGGTCTTTCTCTGACGTTGATCCCCTTGCCTCCCTTCTATAAGAACCCTTCTGAATACACGGTCCCCAGCCAATAATCTGGGTTAATCTCCATGTCTCAAGACCTCACAATAACTGCCTCAGCAAAGTCCCCTTTGCCTTGCAAGGTAGTGTATTCATAGGTCTCAGGGATTAGGACATGGACTTTGTTCAGCCAACCACACCAGGGCTGGTCGCATTTCCTCAAACCGGGGACTGACCCTAGTCTTCAGTTACCACAACAGATCTAATCTGGGCTGGGGATCCTTCCCCTACTCCATGACCTACGGCCAAGCAGCCAGGACAGAGCCTGAACAGCATGCCTCTCAAGTCAGGGCAAAGAGCCCACAAAATCATTTCAACCCAAGTGAAATGGATATGGTGAAGAAGCATGAATTACATATTATGATATAATCAAAATACACTTTTACTTTTGTCTTCCACTGTCTTTTGAAAACTTTGCTCAGGAAAGGGGTGCTCTTGTCCTTCTGTGAGTGTGTCTCAGTGGAGACACTGTCAGCATTTCAAGCAGGGAAGTTTTCAGGATATTTAGTATCCCAGGCTCTAGCCCTCTAAAGGCCAGCAGCACCCTCTTCGCTAATTATTGTGACAATCAAAACACACTCCCACACACATCTTGGTGATCCTTCAGGAGGTGGCACTGCCCAAAACTCAGGCAGGACGGTGGCTTGACTGATTCACTCTCAGGTCTTCAGGGACTAATTTTTTTGTGGTTCCTTTAGGTCACATACACAGTTTCTATTCAGTGATTAGGATGCCTGATCAATGTAAAAACCAAAACTCTGATGTACTTCAGTCTGCTAACAGGGAAAATCTGCAGTAGGGGAGGGGATTTTGGTCAATTTCTCCCATATTGCACTCCGGGCCCCAGCTTGCTAACATGAGTGGGGAACTTTCCAAGTTCCTTGACAAAGGCTTAATCACAACTGACTTTACCTTTGGGGGGGTGGGTTATGGGTTTTTCAAAGATTCCCATCCAGGAATCAGGATGGATGGAATGCATTTCATTCTCAAGCCAGCCCCCCTCCACCCCGTCCCTGTCCTGGTAGGAGCCCCTGGGTCTCACCTCCCTCTGGAGTAAGAACTGCTTCTTCATTCTACTTACGGTTACGGGGTCTCCCTTGGAGTGTCACATCTACGGCATTTTAGTATCCAGCTGAAATTTCCATCTCAACATGTTTTTGTGGTCAGGAATTAAGAGGATAATTTCAAAACAAATAACTTAGAGCCCATTCCTCCATGCCCGAGAGCCTCTTGGTTTCTGAGATTCTACAACATGGTAAAGTACATACAATTTATTTTCATAATCCAATACCTTTTCAAGCTGTATTTTGAAGATAGTACTTGAAATGTCCTTTTGTCTGGAAGGATGTTTGGACATTTCCCCCCCTCCCATTAAAATGCTGTTCTTCTCTTTTCTACTAATTCTTCAAGCTCTTAACTCTGATAGTTTACATTTTAGTCCCTTCAAAATGGAAATTTGGGGACCTATATGCACGCTCTGCTTTGACTTTAAAGAATATCTGGAAGACAAAGGAGTGACTGACTCAAATACGATGAAAACATAATGACCTGTTTCACAATAACTAGCACGTGTGGCCCTTCACAACTTATAAAGCATCAGCACGTAGGTTGTTATCCTTTGATCCTCATGAGGCAAGTCTGATTTTATAGATGAAGTGAAGCCCAGACAGAAAAGGAAAGAAAACATTTAATACGTGCTATTATATGATGGGTGGCTATTTATATATTCGTCACCTCATTTAATGTCAGTAATAAATGTAGAAGACGGGTATTTTTATCATCCCAAGAAACTGAGGCTCAGAAAGATTAAGTCATTTACCCAAAGTCAAACAACCAGGCAGGATGCCTTTTTGCTGGACTGTACATTTAGTCTCCTTTCTTAAACTCGAATTTGTTCAGCGACCCATGAAATACTTTGACATTCAACAGATACTAGAAAAAAAGGTTTAGAACTGGTTTTTGTCTGATTTATGTGATTGGATTTTAAGGCCAGCAGAAAGTCAGATAGCCAAAAGGAGTAGCCTTTTATGGCTCCCAATTTGGGCATGTAAGAGTGAGTGAAAAGGAACATGAATTTGAGGACATATCAGGACCGGGCACTGCATGACTTTGTAAAGCCATTACTTTGAGACCCATCGAGCCAAGACAAACACCGAATCATTTCAGGGGAGAGCAACCCAATCCCGTCTGTACATTGCTCCTGAGGAACCCTGAGAACACCACAAAGGAGATGGGCGGTGGAAGGTGAAACTCGGGAGCCCTACCGGCAGCATTTCCAGGACCTCCTTTGCCCTTTGTCAGCTGCACCTTGAACAGCTTCTTGAGGGTAGGGGTCCCTTCCTTGCAGGCCTCCCACCCTACAGAGCCTCCGCCCTTGATTTTCCTCTTTACCTATCATTGTAGGGAAGCCCTGTTTGCTCCCTGTGTTGCAGAGTTCTCGGCTGATGGACGCAGGCCTTCCCAAGCCCCATGTCCCCTGAAGATTTACAGCTCTTGTCAATTCCTCCACCTCCCCGGGCGATCCCAGCACATGGGATTCCTTGTCGTTATGTACACTCAAGGATTACTGTGACCCCGCCTCCTGACATCACTGAGTTGTGGCAAAGAGCTGTGTCTTGCAAGTTCAGATAATGATGTTTTACAGGACACAGGAGATTCTTCAAATAACAAAGAACATAAATATTTAGCAGTGGTGATGGGGCTATCCACACAATACCACCCAAAGTAAGAGAGACTGGTCAGCAAGGTTTTGGGGGCCCATCTAAGAGGTGGCTTCTAGAAGTAAATAATATGTATAAATAGTGAGGAAAAATTAAGAAAGGGACAAGGCAAGCCTCAAACCTGAACAACTCCCCAGAAAGAAACCTCTCTTCTAGGAACTCTATAACCTCACTTCAAAGCAGTTTTATGGTGCCAGGAATTCTGTAGCTGGTCAGTATGGCCACAGTGAACTTCTTGTTTCTTGAGTAATGGATGATGGAGTAAAGCACCCTGGGATCATGGTAAGAACCCATCCTCAGAGGCTGTTTACCAGCTAAGTGGTTAAAGCAGCGATTGTGAGTTTACGGAAGTCTGCACCATCCAGGGTTGCAGTTCACGCTGCCTGTGGGAGGCTCTTTCAGCTTCTCAGGAAAAACGGGTTCCCGTGCACTGCCTTCAATGATGGGGGCTTATGATGAAAGGGTAAAAACCCAAAGGCTAGTGTGTAGCTAAAACCTTAGGCTCTGGAATTGGGCTAACTGATTCAAATATTGACTCTCAGGGTGCCTGGGTGCCTCAGTGGGTGAGTGTCTGCCTTTAGCTCAGGTCATGATCCCAGAGTAATGGGATCGAGCCCCACATCGGGCTCCTTGCTCCTTGGGAAGCCTGCTTCTCCCTCTCCCACTCCCCCTGCTTGTGTTCCCTCTCTTGCTGTGTTTGTCTGTCAAATAAATAAATAAAATCTTTTAAAAAATAAGAAAAAAAAAAGAAACCTCTGTTCTCTTGACTTACGACATATAGAGTTGCCTTGGTCAGAGCCCTATTTCTGGTTCAGTCTGTGTGGCTGGGTTGATAGGGTCTCCTGACATACTTTGTGGTAACTTGGGGGCATGGCAGGAACTCAAGGAGCTGCGGATGGTTGGGCCCTTGGAGGTCCCTGAGCCAGACGTAATGACCATGTTCTACCACAGGAGGCGGTCCTCCTGGGCTCCCCAGGTCATAGGACCAAGGCTGCAGTTTGGGAGCACAGATTGGCAGCAGGAGGCTCCACAGGCGTGTTTTACACCCCGGAGACTGCTCTAAGACGGGGTCATCTTACTGGTAAGGTCACAATGTTACCACAGTGATATCGTTAAATGTATACCTAGTGTCAACTGTTAATCCCAGAAAAGCCCATGGATACACATTACCTTGTAGGGCAGAATATTTTCAGGTTTTCAGGACCTGGGCGGAATGATTTTTTTTAGGCAGGTCTTGCAAGGTGAGGAGCTGGTTGGAAGTAAGCAGAGTTTATGACACAATGGCTTTGCCTACATGGGCTCAGTGAGGCAAGGGTCTCGAGGAACATTCTCCACGCACAGCTGTTATTGATCGGGAAGCTGTTTAGTGGCTCCTCCTCTTATCTTCCACGGGTAGCAATGTCCTGGAGCAGGCAGCTAACTTAATTTTGCTTTATCCCAGCATCGGTTAACATAAGAACAGAGAATACTGTTTTTCAGTTCTCATTAATTTACTTGTAAATTTTTAAGGCAATTCCTGATGGATTCTACTCTAATCACCTGCCTTCCAGTCCCTCAACCACAAAACAAGGCCTTGGGCAACGAGAGCAGGTTGTGATAGAGAGGCTGTTGTCTCTTTTTCTTTCTTTCTTTCTTTCTTTTTTTAAGATTTTATTGATTTATTTGACAGCGAGAGGGAGACAGCAAGAAAGGGAACACAAGCAGGCAGAGAGGGAGAACCAGGCCTCCCGCAGAGCGGGAAGCCCGACACGGGGCTTGATCCAGGACCCCGGGATCATGACCTGAGCTGAAGGCAGACGCCCAATGATTGAGCCACCCAGGCGCCCCGAGGCTGTTGTCTCTTAAACCCCTTAGGAGACAGTCAGATACTTTTCATACTGCATCCGATGTTCTCATCTTCTTAAGTGTATGATCCTGGGCACTCCTCCATTTCCTCATTTACAAAATCGAGAGAACAAACATGTCTGCTTTATGGAATTGTTGTAAGGTTTGAATGAGTTACATACATGTAAAGAGCTTGAAAACAATTTTTAGTATTGTTTTGTCTTGTCTTCAGCCTGGGTTCTGCAGCAATCTGTTATGCCATGAGCATATTTTGGTGAAGTCCTTCTCTAGCACCTGCCCCGGTTCTGCTGCCTGCTCACCACGCCCTCTCAGTAACCAGGGGCACCTGGATGGCCACAGCTATTTAAAATATTGAGAGCTTCCCAGGTGCTTGGGTGGCTCAGTCGGTTAACCGTCGCATTCTTGATTTTGGCTCAGGTCACAATCTCGGGGTCGTGGGATCGAACCTGGCATTGGGCTCCACACTCAGCAGGAAGTCTGCTTGAGATGCTCTCTCTCCCTCTGCCCCTCCCTCCCCCTTCCCAACATGTGCATGCTCTCTCTCTCTCTCTCTCTCAAATAAATACATCATTAAGAAATAATTAGAATAAAATATTGAGAATTCCCATCCAGGTATACAAGTCCCTCAAGTACCTCCCACCACCACCTCTCTCCTGGGACACTCCTATTTCTCTGTCAGGCAACTGAAGAGAAAATACCCTTACTGGGTTTCCAGAAAGTGGCTCAGAGACCCTGCTCAACACAGCCCTCCCTCTACTCCCTGCTTCTAGCCCTCTGAAGACCCTTTTTGTTCAACTCCCTCTCAGTGTTAACCTGTCCGTACAATAATGTGCAGCTTAAAAAACAAAACAAAACAAAAAAGTTGCTACAAGCTGCCTCAGGGCTACATTCAGGTGTACACAGTTATAAGAATCTCAGTAAGTTAATCACTTGAGTTTGATTCCATTTAAGAATCATTTACTGAAAACAGCATTAAGCTGAGCTGGGGGTTACCAAACAAGGAACACTTCCCAGTCAGCTGAAAGGTGTCTTCAGTTGGGAAGGCTGTGGGAGCCCAACAGCTGAGGGTCCTCTCGTCCTCTGGAGCTCAGTCAGTACCCTGGCCACAGGCCCCACCTACTCCTGCAGAAATTGGCAGCAGCCTTAGGGCTCACTTTAACACGGTTCTCCTGGTGTCCAGCCGCTGCCAGATCCAAGCCTTTCCCTCCCATTAACTGTCTTCCTGGCTTTGTACCCAGATGCCTGTTTTCTCCTCAGTTTCTTGAAATCCAAGGCAGCTTGTTTCCCCAGAAGGGATAAAGAGACATTCCTTCTCTACCTACTTACTGCTGGAGGGCTGCACTGCGTGCGAAACCATAAGCATCATCTCACACCCAGACGCTCCCTCAAGGTAGGAGTTGGGGCGGGGAGCGGTATTCACCGCACACCTCCCTTTTTCTGGGCCTTCCCCACTGTTCGGAGTGTCAGTGGCGGAAGTTCTGTTGACTCAAGAGTGGGAGGAGGCAGAGTCTGTGTGTGAGGGAACAGATGGCGCCGCTCCCCACTGCCCGGCCGGTCTCGTCCTGGCAGGTTCACGGACATAGCACAGTGCGGCAAGAGCCGCCTCCCTGGCCTGCCCCTCTCGGCTCCCTCCCACTGCCATTCGTCCTCCACGGAACCCAGTGTTCTCTTCTCCAACAAGGAATCCGCTCGCATTCTGCTCAACAGCCTTCGTTGACCTTGTGGGCTACAGGATAAAACGCCAACTCCTTAGCTCAGCCTGGGTCACCTCCCTTGCTCTGCTAATCACAGAATGCTCCTGTCACATGACCCTTTAGTCGTTCCTAAAGTGATTATACCTGCAGCCACACTCTCTAGACTGTCCTGGGGTCCAGTCTGTTCCTTACCACCAGAATTCCTAGGACCTTCCTTCATACCCTTCCCACCTGCCCAACTCCTGTTCACCCTTCAAGACCCTTCTCCAATTTCCCTTCCTCTGGAAAGCTTTCCAAAGCCTCTGTGGGAAGATAGGATCCCTCCTCAGGATCCCCTTAGCATTGAATTCATACATCTAACAGCATGTAGTATATATATTATTATATATCATTTTTTATTTTTCATCTTTATTATATATTTCATTCAATTTATATTTCATCATTATTATAATTCATCTATTTGCATGTCTCCCCCACTGGGCTATAAGATCCTCAAGTACATAATCTCTCTCATAAGCTGATGTTTAATATGTTTAGTGGATAAGTTAATGAAAAACCTAATACACACTGCTTCTAGTTTCTTCTTAAGCTTTAATATGCTTCCAGTAGTATGGATATTCCTGTGAGCCCCCCTTTCCTTCCCCATTTACTCTTCCTGGGGCTTGGAGGTTATAGGAAAAGGGGAATTATAATGACTGTGAAGTGGGGCAACCATGTCTCTGGAACATTCTACCTGGTTTTTTCTGATGTCCTCTTCCCCCTTCAAGAGCCCTCTCCACCTCCAGATGCCCAGAGGGAGAACCACAATTAGTGTGCAAGCCTGGGTGAGCTGTATAACATTCTAGACCGCACCTGTGAAACGAGAGATTTGAACCGAGTGTCGTATAAGGTTATTTGTTGTTCTAACAACCTCTAAGTCATAAAGCAAGTAACTGGAATTTTAGGCATTCCCAAATAATAGCAAAATTATTGTTATGTGGAGGGCCTTTTCAATGTTTCCAGGTAACGTCACTTTATCTGTGAGTAAGGCCGACCCCAGGGATTGCTTCCTCCGTTCGTGGCTCACCATCTCCCACCACTTCCGACTCAGAGCTACTCCTGAGTTGTAGTCGGACACCCTGAGAAACTTCATGTTTGGCTTATAGACTTTGATGCAACAGCATTTTCAACTGCTACAACTTGAATAATCCAAACTCTTCCTATCAAATGTTTCTTGTGTTTTCTCATCTCCTAAAGGTAACAAAAGCCACCACTCACACCCTGGACCACTCACAGAGCCTCTCAGAGGTGGAGAGTTTGGGATCCCTGCATTTTGAGAAGCTGTCAGGGACTCTAACCAGTGCAGGCAGCACATTGAACAACTCTAGGAGGCACCCTTCATACTGATGTCACCACAGAATTGTACATGCATTAGAATAATTTTCTGGCAGAAGGCAGCAAGTTGTCAGCAAGTTGAAAGGAAAAGCTTTCTTTTCTTACTCATACGAAGAAACTTTCTGTGTTAGGTGCTGTGGTGCCCTCCCTCTTTTAAAAAAAAAAAAAAGAAGCTTTGCCAAAATAAGGTTATGCAAATCTTAGTGGGTCATCCATGTTTCCATGTAACAAATTAATGTTTTAATTGCAATGAAATAGCTAAAACATAAAATTTACCATCTCCATGTTTAGGTGTGTAATTCAATAATGTCAAATACATTCACATTGTTGGGCAAGCAATCTCCAAAACTCTTTTCTTCTCGCAAAACTGGAATTCAATACCCATCAAGCAACAATCCCCATGCCTCCGCCCCCCCGGCCCAAAAATCACTCTTCTACTTCCTGTCCCTATGAATCCGACTACTCCAGGGACCTCATATAACTGGAATCCTATAGTATTTGTCTTTCTGTGACTGGTTTCACTTACTGTCATGTCCTCAGGGTTCATCCATGTTGCAGCATGTGACAGAATGTCTTCCTTTTTAAGGCTGAATCATATTCCATTGTGTCGTGTACCACATTTTGTTGAACTTTCTTCTGTTCACAGACCAGGTTGTTTCTACTTTTTGGCTATTGTGAATAATGCTGGTATGAACATGAGTGTATGAATTAATGTTTTGTTTTTTAATTTCATTTCCTTTTTTATTTAATTAATTAACATATAATTGTTATAGTGTATTATTCATTTCAGAGGTAGGGTTCAGTGACTCATCAGTTGCATGTAACACCCGGTGCTCATCTCATCACGTGCCCTCCTTAATGCCCATCAGTCAGTTACCCCATCCTCCAGCCCCCTCCCCTCCAACAGTCCTCAGTTTGTTTCCTATGAGTAAGAGTCTCTTATGGTATGTCTCCCTCTCTGATTTTGTCTTATTTTACTTTTCCCTCCCTTCCCCTATGACCTTGTGTTTTGTTTCTCAAATTCCACATAATCAGTAAGATCATATGATAATTGGCTTTCTCTGATTGACTTATTTTGCTTAGCGTAATACCTTCTGGTTTCATCCATGTCATGGCAAATGGCAAGATTTCATTCTTTTTGATGACTGGGTAATAATCCAGTGTGTGTGTGTGTGTGTGTACACCATATTTTTTTTATCCATTTATCAGTTGATGGACATCTCAGCTCTTTCCATAGTTTGGCTATTATGGACATTGCTGCTATAAGCGTTGGGGTGCAGGTTCCCCTTTTGGTCATTACATTTCCATCTTTGAGGTAATTGTGCCTAGTAGTGCAATTCTGGGTCACTGGGTAGCCTATTTTTAACTTTTTGAGAAACCTCCCTACTGTTTTCCAGAGTGGCTGCACTAGCTTGCATTCCCACCAGCAGTGTAAGAGGGGTCTCTTTTCTCCACATCCAATTTAATGTTTTAAACACACCAAAAAAGTTGCATGATGAGTAACTCCTTTGGGCCTTTTGGAGTACCTCTGGGATTGCTTGTATACACTGTTTCCTTTCATGGGTATTAGGCCAAGACCCTACTGTTCCTGTGTCACAGTGTCATAGGCTCTTTTTATTTAACTCCTCTAGCAGGTCTGGCAACCAGAATAGATCATTTTTAATACCTCTACCCTAAATAACTGAATTTCAGATATAATCATGAAATAAAAGGAGTAGTGATAGCCAGAAAAGAAATGCAAACAGTATGAACTTTATTTTATGGAGCTTCTTTATTGCATTTATTGCATACATTGAGAATTGAAACTGTCTACAGTCACACAATTTATTGTCTGCAGTAGTGTGACTTTCCTTTTCCAGAAAATTCTTAATGAGGAAGATAAAGTAGAATTTCCTGAGAAATTGATTAATCCAAATAATAGTCTACCAGTTTGCCCTTAGTGGGGTATCTTAGTTCAGGCCTCTATAACAAAATACTATATACTGCATGGATTGAACAACAGATACTTATTTCTCAGTTCTAGAGGTTGGGAAAGTTCAAGATACAGGGGCCACCTGGTTCTCCGTGAGGGCCGCCTTCCTGGCGTGTGGACATATGCCTTAGGCTTTGTTTTTGCAGAGTTGGTGGTGTTTGCCACAGTTTCTCTGTGCTAGTCTTTAATGAACAATTTAAAACTTGTCATTTTGGGGTGCCTGGGTGGCTCAGGTGGTTGGTCATCTGCCTTCAGCGCAGGTCATGTCCAAGAGTCCTGAGATCTAGCCCAGCGTTGGGCTCTCTGTGCAGTGGGGAGTCTGCTTCCCCCTCTGCCCCTCCCCCACTTGTGTTTTTTTCTCTCTCAAATAAAATCTTTTAAAAAATAAAGCTTATCATTTTGCTGTACATCATTCTAGGTTGATTCTGATGGTTTGCAAATATATTTGCATGGTCACATGTGGACAGAATTAAAGTTGCTCTAGTTCCATTTCTTGGTCTTTACAATCATTGGGTTATCATTGATTAGTTCAGATCTATAGTTTAGACTCAGGAGTATGTGATCAACTGTGCCCAAATTGAGGTCTAAGTGATTCCAACTGATCATGAACTTGCTCCTAAAACAAATGCTTGTAGCGGAGTCTGCATGTGTCCTAGGGCAACCGATAACTAGAAGTTCTCCAAATGAATTCCATGATATAGAACACAATGTTTATGAAAAGATGAGTAATAAAAACTTGTTAATTGGATATATATATATATATATATATATCCACACACACATTTATTTATAAAAACTAAATAGAAACCACAGTAGTTGTTTAGAATTTAAACCAGAAAAAAAATTTTCAGGGAGAATTATTTTATCACTGTCATTTTTTTTAAATTGCAGGCTGATGGTGATAATAAAAAGCAGGCCACTTTTAGTTGGTTTTATTGCTGTTTTTAAATTCCCTTTAGACAATGCCTGCCTGGGGATCGTTCCCATCACCCTCTCAGCTCCAGGCCTCTACCTCCCCCAAGTCAGCCAGGGATGCAGGGAGACAGGAGAGACTTAAGTAAGACTGCTCTGTATCGTGTAGTAGGACTTCTTACTTGTAAACAGAAAATCAATTTTCTTCAGGTCTCTGCTTCTCAGGGAAGGGGACCCTATTCTCAGTTCAGGAGAATATACTGATTAATCTAAGATTTTGTGTTCATTCAATTCCCCTCTGTGATTGGTTTCGGTATGGGTATTTGTTGAAGTTCCAGCCGAAGATCCTTGAAGGAAACTCTGTTGTAAGGGCTTTCAAATCCATCAATGCACCCCAGCGTGGTCTAGAGCTAAGACGTATAAATAAATCACACGCACACACACACACACACACACACACACCTATCTGTGTATCTATGCATATGTAGATATACATGTATGTGTGTATGTATATGTACATATACATATACATTGAAAACAAGACCATACATGTATGTCATCTTTTCAACCTATATACATACCATTGAGATGAATAAAAATGCATTCGCATAAAAGAGATACTAAATTTGTAGTAGCTCCTTACATTTATATATTTTTCTCAGTCAGAAGATGTTAAAAGTACAAATGCTATCAATACATGTTCATAACTTTATGGTTAAAGGAGTCTTCTTAATGAACAACATTCTATTCCTTTGCCATCGAATCGGCGTAGCATCAGAATTTCCTATCAACCACTAGAGGGCAGTATACACCAGCAAAAAGCCCAGCCATCCAGTCCCTGGCGGCCTAGTCCTGAGACCGACTAAGCCCTAAGCCGTGGTAAACAGCCACTTCATCAGAATGGCCAATTTAGGCAAAACCATGCAGGCCCCATTTTTCTCTAACTCAGAATGAAAATACCTTACTAACTCTCATGAGAAATATGTACATTTTAACTGGTTCGACAACCTTAGACGTGTAGTGTTCAGAGCCTAGGGTCAGAATGACTGGGTTTACATCTCACCTCCACCGTTAGTAGCAGTGTGACCTTGGGAAAGTTTTCCTACCTGTTTCCTTATCTGTAAAATGATAGTAATAACAGTAGACACATGTTCCCTAAGTGCGAGCTCTTATTAAAGCTTCAAGCACTGAGGCTCTGCAGTTACACTGCCTAGCTTCAAATACTGGTTCTTAAGCTAAATAAACAGCTTAGTAACTATGGACATACTTTCTTTAACCTTACTGTTCTCATCTGTAAAATGGAGCTAATAATGGCAACCCGATGATGACTGCTTAAAAATTAAATGTACATCAGCGGGGCGCCTGGGTGTCTCAGTCAGTTAAGTGGCTGCTTTCTGCTCAGGTCTTGATCCCAGGGTCCTGGAATTGAGCCCCTTATGGGCTTCCTGCTCCATGAGGAGTCTGCTTCTCCTTCTGTCTGCCGCTCTCCCTGCTGGTGCTCACGCTCTCCCTCCCTCTCTGTCTGTGTCAAATAAATACATAAATAAATGTATATCAGCACGTAACACAGTGCCCTGCATATAGTAAAATGTAATATATGCTTATCATTAGCATTACTTTTAATATTCCTTTTATAATTATGAATTAGACTTGGAATGAAAAACTTGCCACAGGTATTTGTGCCATTTATTGTTTACCTTAAGGCACATTTGAGACATAGCAACACGAAGTACATTTTCTGATTCTTTCCAAAGCTAGACAGTACTCTGTCCGCAGACTGCTCACCACTATTTTAAAGCTTTCTCCCTACCAGAAAACCAAGCTGGAAAGTCATGCAATTAAGTGGAGAATTTTATTTTTGTTCACAGACAATGTGTGGAATTTGTGCCCCTCTAAAACTTGCTTTCTTTTTGAAGGAGATCTTTTATTTGGATCACTCAAAAACTTTTGAGTTTCTGCTGTAAGACTGTACACCAGGTGTTATCCCTTGTTTCTTTCTCGATAGACCTTGACAGATCCCAGTGAGTGCCTGCTTTCTCAGCTGATGTCAGCCCAGGGTTTCTTGTCATTGAGCAAGGATGGTGGCTTTTTGCAGCCCAGCTTACATTCTCCTATCTCCATGGAGAAGCTTGCTTTAAAAAAAAAAAAAAAAAAGACTTCAAAATGATATAAAAACATCATCAGTCATTTTGAATGTTTTATTACATCTGTCAGAAGATATAATAATTTAACGGTGTTGGACTGTTGCTTTGCATTGTAGTCTCTTTAAGTAATAAAAAATTATTTTTAATGTTGGCAACAAAAATGAATTGATTTCATGACCTGACTTGTAGTGTTGGGGGATTTAGAATTTGCCAAAATGAACCAAGAGGGCCAGATTGCTTATAAACCCCACAGCCGCCAGCCAGTCTGGTCAATGCTTGGCAACGGACTGACTTCCCCGTCAGCTTTGCTCAGTCTCACCTCTGAACTTTCTATTCCACTGGACACCATTGTTGCTCGGATCAACCCCATTACAGCTGGGGCTCCAGTGGTGATATCATGGAAAGATGGAGAAAATGGCTGGGTCGGATCACTGCAAACCATGGATCATTTCCCGAAGACAGCTTCCCCATGGGAGCCAATGACTGTTTTTACCAAGAGTTCAAAAGTCTTATCCAAAAAGTCCAGAGCTTCTATAGTTGGACAACTGGTGTTCCAGTGTGATCATGTCTGCCCTTTCAATGTAAGAACTGAAGCACTTTGTAAAACCTGAAAACAGTTTAAGACATTAAAAAGACACACCCCCTTCCAAAAAAAGGAATTTTCATGTACTGTAGAAAGCATTCAGAGGCAAAACATCACATCCTCGTGAATATAATGGGGTCTTGCTTCCCCCTCTTATTTGAACACAACTCTCATTGACTTAAAAGTGACATTTCCAAACTGGCTGCAAGAATGATTTGTCCTCTAAACAAAGCAGGCTGCATTTGTTCTGGTAGAATGGCTTTTCTTCTTTGTCTCCGGATAATTTGATACAGCATTCATTCATTCAAGTGTGACTCTCATTTGAAAAATTTCTCAATGAGACCATTTAAAAAATATTTTTTAATCTGGAGCTTTCATGACTTCTCTAAGGCTTCTTTCAGCCTTGTCCTTGTCGGCTTCATAGAAATGGCAAAAATTGATCTTTTGAAATAAAATTGTTCCCAGTAAATTTCAACCTAAAAGCAATCATTTGTCCCTAAAACTTTGTTTGGACTATACATGGGCAATTTGTGTCTACAATTTTAAGACCAGGGGTTTTCTAATCGCTTCAAGGATTTTTATCCCCCCTGATAAAAGGACAAATTTCCAGCCCTCAGACTTGGAAAGGAAGGGAAGTTACTTAACTCTGTCTTCCATATGTCTGGGGCTATTTCAAGAACAACAAATCTCTGAGTGTTTAAAAACAGTGCTGTGGAAATTAGAGCTACAGGTAATATTATTTTCTCTTCTGGGAAATGTACCCCATCAAGGACCAGTCTCCATGCTTCCCACCTTCTCCGGTCTCAGGCACTTCCTGGCCTCTGAGGTCAGAATTCCCATAAATTTCAGGACCTGCCATTTTCTCAGGGCAGAGGTGAGACCTGGGGAAGAAGAGACCCCACAATCACATCTTCATAAACTCAAACAAAGCAGACTTGCAGGGTTTACATTTTAAGCTCATGAATCTTCTTCATGATGGTTCTCATGTCTCTTGAAATAAACAATGGGGGAAGAAAAATATTATGGTCTCTATTTGCAGCATTTTGTTCTGAAAATAACTTGGGTAGGAGAGGTGAACCAGTGGTACATGCACAGGCAAAGCTTTCTGACTTCACTACACAATCGTCTCTTCCTCTTAAACAACCGGCTCCCAGTTACCGCAATACCCGTGTGTACAGAGGAAAGCCAAAATTAAAAGGTCTCTTTAATATTCAAGGTAAGATTCCGTTAAATTTAGAGCTAACGAGAAGGCAGTTTGGTTGGTGATTGTGTTTTGCCTTCAGCTTCTGTTTTTAGCACATGAATAAGGTTTAAAGGAATAATGGGCATTTGAAGTCGGTGTGGCCCTTTAAGACATAAATGAGACCATCAATGAGATTGTTAAGTATCAAAGAGGTTACTACTACATCTTAAATTTCCCCTTGAGTGAGAAGTGAATGATCAAATTCAGAAACACTTCATTTGATAAAACTAAATGCTATCCTTCTAGCTAATCTCCCCCCGAGATTTCGCTCTTCACTTGAGCAAATTAACTGAGGGTGAATAATGATCAAAAGAAAAACTTACGAAGAGCAAACTCCGTAAGTCGCTAGTGAGTCTGAAATACACATCAGAAAAAAAACTTTCTTTAGTCAGAGATCAGAAGCAAAAGACAGAAGTATGAGATATCTGCTATAAAATAAATAGAACACAGACACAGTCAGGTTTGGGGCAGGGTTAAGAATGTCACTATACCATAGAACTTTGTGGGCCCGGGCACTTCCTCTTCCTACACCTTTCTTGTCAAGTAGAGTCTGAGTTATGAGGAGCTCCCAATCTATAACCTCCCTATTCCTGCTCCATTCACACACACACACACACACACACACACACACACCAGTTTTCTTTTTTATAAACAGGGATTACACAAAACCCTTGAGCTGAGTTGAAATGAACAGAGGAAACTTACATAGACATTAAGATAGCCACGCTTGAAGAAATAGTAATCTGAAAATTACTTTTGGAATATAGCCTACAGATGTAACTGCATACATACCAAAGAACCTGTGTAGAAGGTTATTCATTGTATGTAGTGTTATTTGTAAAGAAATAATTGGAAACAAACATCCATCAATTGGGGACTGGCTAAATAAGCCTTATCCCCACAGTAAAATCATATGCAATTATAAAAACACACTGCCTGAGGATGCTTTGCAGGATATACTGATGCAGAATGGTCTACATAGTATGTTATATCTGGTGTAAGAATGGAGAGGAGATAGGAATATATATTTGTATTTACCTAAAGAAACTCTGGAAGGAAACATAAATTAATGAGAATGTGTTCTAAACCTGCATAGTCAGAGGTTAAAAGGGGACAAAGTAGGGAACTTCCCCGTAAATGACTTTTTGAACATTTTTGGTTTTTTGACTATGTGAGTGTATTATCTACTCAGGATTTTTTAATTTAAAATAATAATAATACAACCCAATTTTCTTTTTTAGATAAGTGACAAATTTGGACACTTCACCAAAGAAAAGATCTGGGTAGTAACTAAGCACATGCTCAACATCATTAGTCATATAAGAAAGACAGATTAAAAACAGAATGGCTCCAATGAACAAACCTGACAATACCAAGCACTGAGGGGGCTGGGGAGCCCCGGGAATTCATACATTGCTGATGGGAATGCAAAATGGCATGGCCACTTTGGAAAGCAGCGTATCAGTTTCTTATAACATTTAACATGCATTTACCATACTGCCAGAAATCCCACTCCTATGTATTTAACCAAGAGAAATGGATACATTAAGTCTCTCCACCCAAAAAAATCCAACAAACTGGAACACAAATGTTTATTGTAGCTTTCATTATGATCACCAAAAGCTGGCAACAACCCAAATGTCTACCAACTGATGATGGATAACGAGTTATATTGCTGGAATACCAGTTAGCAGTAAAAAGGAAAGACCTGACACATGCTGCTAATGAACGAATTTCAAATGCTTTCTGCTAACTGAAAGAAACCAGACTCAAAAGGCTACATATAGTGTGATTCCATTTCTGTAACATTGTGGAAAAGGTACTGCTCTAAAGACAGAAAACAGATCAGTGGCCAGGGGCTGTGGGTTGAGAAAGGTCTGCCTACAAAGGGACTCAAAGGAACCTTGGTGGGCAATGGAATTTTTCTATATCGTGGCTGTGGTGTACATTTATTAAACTTCATGAAATTATATACCTTAAAGAGGTGAATTTTACTGTTATGTAAATTATACCTCAACAAACCTGACTTTAAAATTTTTTAATAGTAAATACGAGGGAGACATGGTCAAACTTGTGCTTTGGAAAGGTCACTCTGGTTGCTATGTGGTAAAAACACCGGAATAAGCAAGAATAAAACTGCAGCTGTTAATAGCAGTTCTGTGGGACAACTCCCCTGAGAGCCAGGACCAAGATGGTGGTGAAACCGGACAGAGGCAGGCCCGCTGGAAACGTATTTTGGAGTGACAGGTGGGAAGACTTGCTAATGGACTGGCTGTGGGTCAGGAGAGACCGAGAGTTGTCCAAGGGGACTCCAGAGATTCTTGTATTTCCCGTGTGTCTTCATCTATCCAGGCTGCTCTAACAAAAATACCAACGACCGGATGGCTGAAGCAACAAGTATTTTCTTCTCACATTTCTGGAGGTGCTGGAAGATTTGATGTCTGGTGAGGACAGAGATGGCCATCTTCTCACTGTGTCTTCACATGGCAGAAGGGGCACGGGAGCTCCCTGGGGTCTCTTTTATAAGGGCACTAATCCCATTTGTGAGGACTCCACTCTCATGACCTAATGCTCTCCCAAAGGCCCCACTTCCAAATACCACCACACTGGGGGGTAGGTTTCAACATATGAATCAGAGGACATACACACCTTCAGTCTGTAGCACTACGCCAGGCATAGGGCAAAGATTATCAAACAGTTCTAGTCCCAATGCCACCATGAATTATTTGCAGAACTCTGGTAGAGTCTCTAAAATGTATGCTAAGGACTGGAGTAATAATATGAAAACTGAGGACATGAGACCAAGAATCCTTGAGTTGTTTGTCCTAGAAATTAAAGAGAAAAAAAAAAACAAGTCCAGGTCTTCTCAGCTACGAATGGCTACTGTGGAGGCCCGTGGCTGGCTCAATGGGAAGAACTTAGACTCTTGATCTTAGGGTCATGGGTTCAAGCCCACATTGGGTATGGAGATTACTTTAAAAAATCAATGAACTTTAAAAAAAAAAGGGCTACCATGGAAGAAGATGCTTCTCCTTCCCCTTCAGGAGGGCAAAAACAAAAAGACGAAACTCTGCCACTTCTGTTTTCTAGTCAACATAAAATGGCCTGACAAGAAGAGAAAAAAATTGGCTGAAATATATTTTATTAATTAATAATAATTTCTTAGTGGGTTTTTTTTTATTGTGTAAAGTTCATTTCCTGTGCTTGCACATATATTTGCTGTGGCTGATTGTGGACTGACAAGTGATTCCCCATTAGCCTAGCTTGGATGTTCCTCACCACACCATTAACGTGCTGATCTCAAACTCGATCTAACGGTCCCGAGCAGGGCGGCTGGCTTTAGTCCCCTCAGTTCAGAGTCATTTGGTCAGAATAGCTAAATCATATCTTAGAATGCCATGTGAAGTTCAACAGGAAATCCTTGCAGATCTGTGCTCGTGAAACCCTTTTGTGATAAAGGTGAGTCCAGAAAGAACAGCAATCATAGAGCCCCAACCTACTATGTACAATCTCTTGTTCTATTTTACACACACACACACGCACATATACATACTTATACAGAGATATATTCTGATTATAAAAATAACACACAAACGCTATCAAACATTTTAGAAAACCCTCCCCAATGTCACTTACCAGATACTCACTGTTAGCTTTTTGTTATATATTCCTCCAGATTGTCTTCTGCACAACTACATTTATTTTAAGAGTATTACTTATACAAAGATAATTTAAAGAAATTCAAGCCAAGATTTTGACACTGGATATTAATACTTTACACTGATTAGAGAGAGGAAATTAAATGAGAGGATATATCTAAATATCTCTAAAGGATATGTCTAAATAATTCATTAACTTTTAAAGTATTAATCTAGGGTTGTTTCCTTAGATGGTTATTAAGAGAACATGACAGAAAATTCATGTAAAAGAGTAAAATAAAATTACAGAATTTCTGATTCTATATAAAGATTCTTAGCACCAATATTTCAAAGAGAGTTAATACATTTAATTCATGATGGTGACAGGGTTCAGAACACACTACTCCCAAATATGGCACCTTGGCATATTGGATATTTTAAGCTAAAGGAATTTGGGAAATGGCAGATGCAGGAAGGACTCTATGATCTTCCCTTCTGCCATGAATTAAGTCATAAAACCCTCATGTGAGGGGTGCCTAGGTGGGTCAGTCAGTGAAGCATCTGCCTTCAGCTCAGGTCATGGTCCAGGGTCCTGGGATCGAGGCCCTGCATGGGTTCCTTGCTCGGTGGGGAGTCTGCATCTCCCTCTCTCTCTGCACTTCCCCCCATCCGTGCTTATGCACACTCTCTCTCTAGAATAAATAAATAATCATAAAAACAAAAACAAAAAGAAAAAACCCTCATATGAGACGCCCTATACCCAGAGAAAAGGAGCATCCTTTTCTTCAAAGATGGAGGAAGAGGCACCTGGGTGGCTCAGTCAGTTAAGTGTCTGACTCTTGATTTCAGCTCAGGTCGTGATCTCAGGGCTGTGAGACTGAGGCCTTCACTGGGCTCTGTGCTGGACGTGGAGCCTGCTTAAGATTCTCTCTCTCCCTCCCTCTGCTCCTCCTGCTCCATCCCTGCCATTAAAAAAAAAAAAAAAAAAAAAAAAAAAAAAAGGGACTGAGANCTAAAAAAAAAAAAAAAAAAAAAAAAAGACAAAGGGACTGAGAGGAATCCAAACAGGTATTACTAAATTTCCCCCAGTTTAGTACTCTCAACTTTTACACTTTCACGCTCCCACATTTTCCCACAACTTTCCACTCTTTTTCAAACCCAGAATAAAACCACTCAGGTTTAGCCATTTCTTGGGATCTTCATTTCCTTATGAAGGCTCTTGTATTACATAAGATTAAGATTAAATACATTTGATGCTTTTTCTTGCTAATCTGTCTTTTAGGGTTGAAGAAAAGGATATTTTTTCCTACCCAAAAAAAGAAAATTTTTACTCTGATAGAAATGTTTTCTAAATAATACAATGAAGGATATGCCCTAATGTATTTAGCCACTTGAATTAGGAAAATAGTGATTAATAACTAGTAGATAATTAATATCAACATATCTTGTTTGTCTAGACTCAACCTATTCCAGAAAGCTTAAGAAAACCTTCAACATAAATATGTTTTATATCACCTTGTACACAATTTCTTTTGGTTACAAAAATATTTGGGGCAACAAAAAATACCCAGATGTGTTTTGGAAGATCAACTAATACCACCAAATTTATAATAACAAACAGCAACAGTGAAAAAACAGTAGTTGGCCCCAGAATTAGATTCCCCAAAGGGAAAGGCAATTTTTAATTCAGTAGCTATTTCTGCTTTTACGTTTTACTCCTTAGTTTTAGTAATAACAGTATGCAGCTACTGATTAAACAATTTTAGACATTATGTACTCACTTCCCACTATGGAAGATAAGGACTTAATATTCTTTTACCACCCTACACACACGCATGCACACAAACACACACACGTTCTCCCCCCACCCCATGTATTTTAATCATAATTTTGTATTAAATGAATATTTAGTGTATGCAATATCGCTTACAAGTAAGCAATGCTTTGTATATATTTCTTTTTTTATACTTTTATCTTTCCAGGAGCTAAATATTACTTATTTATCTGTTTTGTTTTTGTACATGTGAATGGAAATTGTGTGTGCATGTGTGTATGATTTTTCTTATACTTCTCCAATTCTCTTCCCAGCAACATTGTCAGGCACCTGAAGTTTTCTTGTAATTTTGTTTTTTTTGTTTTTGCTTTTAATGGAGAAGTCTCCCTCAGATCCTTCCACCTTTCTGTTTCTATCAGGACAGGTTGATCTCTAGAATGGCTAAATTTTGTCAGCCTCATATTTTCTTCCTCATGACTCTAGAAATTCAATCTTCCTTTTTCCTTTGTTGGAATTCTTGTTTCCTTACTCATGTCTTCCTCTTGGTTTATACTCTTCCTTTGGTAGCATTTACGTTCCAAAAGATTCCTGGGGAAAGAAGAAAAAAAAGATGTAAAGAAAGCAAAGTTTTTGAGATTTGCCTGTTTGAAAACATTTTTTTCTAGAGTCATATTTGATTGAGCAGAGATTTGGATTGGAAAGATATTCCCTCAGAATTTTAAAGGCATTGCTTCATTAGCTTTCAGCTTCTGGTCTTGAGAGTCCAATGCTACTGTATTTCCTCATGACCTTTCTTTGTCTTTCTGGAACCTTTTAAATGTTTTTTTTTATCCATACTGGGGATTTTACCATGCTGTGCCTTGGTATGGGTCATTTTCATCTCTCTATCTTAATGAGACTCTTCCCATCCTTTATTCTGGGCTCTGCTGCATATCTAACTATGATGGTTCATTCTATGTGTCAGCTTGGCTGGGCCACAGGTTCACAGATTCGTGGTCAAACATTATTCTGGGTGGGTCTGTGAGCTTCTCAGGATGAAATTAACATTTGAATTGTTACAGGACAGGGAAGAACCAAGTGGCCCTCAGAGACCTTGGAGGATCGGAGGTTTATTTCACACCAGCGGGCCCTGAAGTGAGTGATCTTGCAAGGTCTGAGCCCGGAGCACAAAGAAAGGGGGTAGTTTATACACCTCTACTTCCATATCTGTGCCACTCCTGCGGTTGCTGCCCATGGGACCAGGGGAAAGCCTGGAATGGCCCTGGGGCCGCGACTGGGATTCCCCTGCTGGATTGGTCAGCCACCTCAGATAACAGATTTTCCTTATCAGAATCAGTAGACTAAATAAAGCCAAGTGCTGTCAGCAGTGTGGGTAGGCCTCATTCGCTTCACTGAAACTCCAGGGACAGAAGCAAATGTTGTACTAGAGGAAATTCACTTTCTTTGCCTGCCTGCCTGCCTACTACCTGGGCTGTTGGCGTTCTCCTGCCTTTGGACTCGAACACGACCTGGAGCTCTCCTGGGTTTCTAGCTGGCTGACTGTAGATCTTGGGACTAATTGGTCTCCATATTCAAGTAAGCTGATTCTTTATAATAAATATAGTACATTTATATGGTATCATACTATTGGTTCTGTTTTTGTGGAGAACCCAGACTCATACAGTATCTGACGATTTCAGGCATTAAACCTCTTGAATTGTCCTTTCCTTCCCTTTCCTTTTTTGTTCTACTTTTGAGAGATTCTTCAACATTTTCAACGGCTCATTGAATTTTTTATTTAAATCAACATATTTTTAATTTCTAAAGCTCTTTCTTGTTCTTTAATTATTCCATTGTCTTTGCACACTATTTTTATCCAAGAATGCAATAGCATTACTTATCTTTCAGAGGGTATTAATAGTTTGAAGTTTTTGTAGAGGCCGCTTTCAGGCAACAGGCTTGAGCAATGGAAACTTGATCAAGGTAACAGGGCCCACAGCGGCCACAGAGTGGAATGCAAACAAGCTTATTAAGCAACCCACCTTGAAATAGCCATAGACCCTAACTGACCAGTCAGCTACTTAGGCACAGTTCCTAAGATGACCAAAAAAGGTGGAGGAAATTCCATACAGCCCCCATACTCCCTCACTCTACCCTAGAACTAGAGCCCCTCACCACGCCCCATCACGGTCTTGC
This sequence comes from Ailurus styani, assembly GCA_002007465.1. Lineage (NCBI taxonomy): Eukaryota > Metazoa > Chordata > Mammalia > Carnivora > Ailuridae > Ailurus > Ailurus styani. Next base: position 1,417,131 of record LNAC01000104.1, on the reverse strand, counting down.
TTTGCTGCGCTGCCTGCTGCTCCCTCGCAGTGTATACAATAAGCTGCTCCGACTGTTGTTCCGCCTCGGATGAATTCTTTCACTGCCTGTTCCACTGACCTCCACACGCCCTGGATGCCCCAGGTGCTCCTTGTACAGCCTTTGATTCTCCTGAGTTTCCTTTTTTTTATGTTGTTTCAGNCGCCCTGGATGCCCCAGGTGCTCCTTGTACAGCCTTTGATTCTCCTGAGTTTCCTTTTTTTTATGTTGTTTCAGTATTATTATTATTATTTTTTTTTAAAGATTTTATTTATTCATTTGACACAGAGAGAGAGATTACAAGTAGGCAGAGAGGCAGGCAGAGAGAGAGGAAAGAGGAGGAAGCAGGCTCCCCACTGAGCAGAGAGCCCGATGTGGGCCTCGATCCCAGGACCCTGGGATCATGACCTGAGCCGAAGGCAGCGGCTTCGGCTTTAACCCACTGAGCCACCCAGGCGCCCAGTATTATTTTTTTTTAATGGAAGAAGTTTTCCTCAAAAGTCTTCCAGTTCATATTAAAACTGAGGTGCTCAAAGCCTGACTGGAAGCTTCCACGACACAAACAGGGCTTGTCCAATGGTGAGTTTCACTGTAGGGTAATCAAGTGGAGCTTGGATGTTTTACTGGACAACCCTAGAAGCCAACGGGTCTTTTTCTTGGATCTTCTCCCAAGAAGTGTTATCCAGTCTGCTGAGTAAGAGGTACAGGCTTCCCTGCCAGCACTCTGGGCACTGAGGAGGGGAGCAGGCCTGGGCATCACCCTGTGGTATGCAGCCTTTCACTCAATCCCACTGTCTTCTGTCCCGTGCCTCATCCCCACCTTCAGCTGTGCCTGGCATCATCCCTGAGTCCAGAGTCTCTTTGGCATAATCTCTCCACCACCAAACCTCCCATTTCCTTCTTGGGTTGGAGATGTAATCACTGGACTTCAGGGGCTGGGGTAGAAGTTCAAGGGGTCTAACTGCTCCATAGGCAGACTTTTTTTTTTTTTTTATAGATTTTATTTATTTCACAGAGGGAGAGAGATCACAAGGAGGCAGAGAGGCAGGCAGAGAGAGAAGGGGAAGCAGGCTCCCTGCTGAGCAGAGAGCCCGATGCGGGCCTCGATGCCAGGACCCTGAGATCATGACCTGAGCCGAAAGCAGAGGCTTTAACCCACTGAGCCACCCAGGCGCCCCATAGGCAGACTCTTTAACTACGTTTCCTATGTTTATCTCCCATCTTGCCCCTCCTTTGAAGGTGTCTAGCTTCTGAGTCTTTCAGGTGTTCTGGGCCATGAATCAGTTTGCTTCTCTCTGGCAACCACCTGTGCAGAAAAGTAAGCTTCAATTCTCACTGCTCCAATACTTCAGTTACTACCTAGCCACCACTTTTAACCTTTCAAAATGTTGTCGTCTCTAATCCTCGATTGCAGTCTCTGTTCTACTTGCCCTGTATTGTCTCTTTACGTCTTCACTGTAAAGTGAAGTGAATTTTGGTGAGGTTTTAGGAGAAAGCATAAATGAAAGCAAAACACACATTCTGAAAGATACACAAGAGGGGCACCCAGGTGGCTCAGTCGTTAATTGTCTGCCTTCAGCTCTGTCATGATCCCAAGGTCCTGGGATCGAGCCCTGCTCCTGGCTCCCTGCTCAGTGGGGAGCCTGCTTCTCCCTCTGCCTGCTACTCTCCCTGCTCATGCTCTCTCTCGCTGTCTCTCTCAGTCAAATAAATAAAAAAAAAAATTAAAAGTTACACGTGAGTCCTTTGCCACATGTAAGCAGAGAGAGCAAAGCACCGGTCTCCATTGTGCCAAGGTGCTGGCTGTGGGCTGGCACGCTCAGCCTCCCTCGTCTCCTCTTCATGGTTACACATACACAAAGCATTTGATTCTGTACTTTTTGTTCAGATCTTGGTTTCGTTACTTAATAAAATGTCTTAGAGCTATTTCTGTGTAGTACTTACAGGCCTATCTCGTTCTTTTTAATGACTACATAGTATTCAACAGTATGAATTTATCATGATTTATTTAACCATTTCCCCACTCTTTTCATTTCATACAGGCATACAGATACACATCTATACATGCACACACTTACACTGTTTTAGAAGGTAAGTAAGTTAAGTGACAAATTGTGTAAATATCAATCATATTTATGCAAGGAAGGGATCAAAAGAATATCAAATATCATATACATAGACATTTTCACTATTGACTTACGTCTAATAGTGAATGACTAGAACCATCTCCAACACCTTCAAAATCAGAGATATTGGGACTCCCCTTTAGTTGAAGATACATCATAAATTAAGCTACAGCACCCTTAAAACTCTGTAAGCCCACAGATATAGATTTATGTAAATGAAAAACTGGGATTCAATTTACAATTCACATTTTTACAGAACAGGTCATGTATCCTCTGCTAATCAGACTATGTCGGTCAGAGTCCTGACAGGAAACAGATGGCATTTTCCAATGGGGAACTGAGGAGAATTTAAGGGAGGGTCCATTTTCAGCGGTATCTCAGTGTTCAAGGAAACCAGAACAGGACGGTGAAGCGCTTTGGAGCTACAACTGAGAGAGCCTTTGTCGTTCCTGTGCCCACGTGCCGATACAGAGTTCCTGGGTGCAGAGAGTAAGGTTAGCTGTAAGACGGGCCACCTGCAGGAGCTGTGGCTTTGTGAGGGACCCAACTAACCTTCAGCAGCCAGAGGAGGAGGAGCTGCGGGGAAACATCTGACCTCACTCTTCATCCTGTAGTTTTGCTAAATCTGGCAACCCCAGGTGCGGAAGAGTAGGCCATCAATCTGGAGGGGCTCCTTTTACATGAACGAGCAGTGTTGTGCTGTGCTCATTTGTAGCCGTGTCTGTGGACCTTGGGGCAAAGCCAGTTGCCAAGAACCACAGACAATGTATTTATCCAGTCATGAAAATGGGTTCATTAAGTCAGCTCTGAAAGTTGCCCACATCTTGGCTCATAATTCCAATTATATAGAAAAGAGACTACATATAAAAAGAGTCACTAAAAACAGAAAAGCAAACTTTTCATTAAAACGGTCAATAAAAATGAAAAAGTAAAAACTTCCTCTTGTTGTCCTCCCTCTTTAGTATTTGGTTTCTTTATTATTCCAGCCCACGAGTCTGCAAATAAGATACGGCATCAGTAGCTGAATGGAATGTCTCTCCCCAGGCATTAGGAGAAAAATGCCATCGTGAATAGAGGCTAAACAAGACCAGAGAATGCAAGAGGGATGACTTGAGCAAAAGGTAGGAACCAAACTTACATTTATAATAAATACTAATTCATGACAGAAACAACATGCAAAGAAGAATATGGATGGGGCCGATAAGAAAGGAGCGTTCCTCACAAATCAATATAATTGAATAGTAGTCTGGTAATTCCTAACCAGCGATCTTCTTTATGAATAAAATTGATTTTAATTTATAAGCCAATGGAAAAAAATTAGAGAATCTCCAAATAAGTAATACTGGATATATTACCTTAAAATAATAAATCTGAGGGGCACCTGGGTGCCTGACTCATGGTTTCAGCTCAGGTCATGATGTCAGTGGTCATGGATTGAGCCCCACTTTGGGTACCTCGCTCAGCACAGAGTCTGATTGGGACCCTCTTCTCCTCCCTCTGCCCCTCCCCACTGCATGCTCTCTCTCTCTCTGTCTCTCTAAAAATAAATACATAAACCTTTAAAAAGCAATAATAACAAATCTGATTAGGTGGGGGGAGAGAAAAAGAGACTCAAGGAAGCACTACGATTTTCTAGGTTTGGAAACTATTTTTCCCCTTAAAAAGTCTTTTTTTTTTTTTTAAAGATTTTATTGATTCATTTGACACAGAGAGAGAGATTACAAGTAGGCAGAGAGGCAGAGAGAGGAGAGGGGAGGAAGCAGGCTCCCTGCTGAGCAGAGAGCCCCATGTGGGCCTCGATCCCAGGACCCTGGGATCATGACCTGAGCCGAAGGCAGCGGCTTTAACCCACTGAGCCACCCAGGCGCCCAAGTCTTTTTTAACTAAAAGATTCTATTTATTCCATCTCCATAGTTCATCTATTTACTGCCAAAATATGACATTTTATAGGTTTGACGTGTTTACTTTTTATTATAATATTTGTTCAAAAAAGTACTGAGGAGGAAAAATTATTTTAAGGTTCTGCCATTTGGCTCAACAGCTGTAAGAGAGTTTGAACTCATTTTTAGTGATGGGCTACTGCATACCTTGATGCCTGGGGAAGTCCAAGATTCTGGTTTCCAAATAATGACCCACATAACATAGTGATCTACCTGGGATAGATCACTTTTTAACACACCTCCCTCTATGCGATTAAAAAAAAATTTAAGGTTTTATTTATTTATTCGAGAGAGGCTGAGTGAGTGAGAGAGAGAGAGAACAAGCCATGGGGGAGAGGCAGAGGGAGAAGCAAACTCCCTGACTAGCAGGGAGCCCAATGCGGGGCTACATCCCAGGACCCCAGGATCATGACCTGAGCCAAAGGCAGATGCGTAATTGACAAAGCCACCCAGGCATCCCTTATATTATTTATTTCTACAAATAATCATGTTGGGGGGGGGCCTGGGTGGCTCAGTGGGTTGAGCCTCTACCTTCGGCTCAGGTCATGATCTCAGGGTCCTGGGATCGAGCCCCTCATCCAGGCTTTCTGCTCAGCGGGGAGCCTGCTTCCTCCTCTCCCTCTGCCTGCCTCTCTGCCTACTTGTGATCTCTCTCTCTCTCTCTCTCTCTGTCAAATAAAAAATCTTAAAAACAAACAAAAAACAACAAATAATCATGTTGGTAAAAAACAAAATATACCTTATAGTACCAAAAAAAAAAGATTGAATTAATTCTGTTCAATTACATTATAGTAGGTCTTTTTCAAAAGGAGGGGAACATATAAGGAAAGGCTTCCAAAAATTGTGACTATGAGGGGGAAACACAAGGGTTTCTGCAGCGATGGAACAATTCTGTGTCTCGATTGTGGTGGTGGTTGCACAAACCCACATGTGATAAAATTGTACAGAACTGTATACACACCCACAAATGAATGCATACAAAACTGATGAACATGGAATGAGGGCTGTGGATTGCACCAAGGTCAATGTCCTGGTTTTGATATTACTTACTATAGTAAGGTTAAGATTCCAGCATTGGGATAACTGGGTGAAGAGTAACAGGATCTCTGTGCATTAATTTTTACAACTCCCTGTGAATCTATAATTATTTCAAAATTTTAAAACTTCTTTTAAAGGTTACATACTGTACGATTCCATTTTTTTAATATTCTCAGAAAGACAAAATTATGGCAACAGAGAACAGGCAGTGGTTGCCAAAGGTAAGGAAAGAGTAGGACTACAAATGAGTAGCACTGGGAGATTTTGGGAGTGATGGAATAGTCCTCTGCCCCTTAAAAGTCCTTTCCCCCACCACTATGCCACAAGAAATCATCCTTTGCATTGTTTTCTTCTTAGAGTTTACAGAAAACAAAGAAAACTCTTATTTTTATAGTCACCATGGAAACCACTGAAGTCCCTGGTAAAGGTGAGGAGAACCTGTAGGCACCTCATCAAAAAGTGGGAATAATCTGAATAAAGGGAAACTGAATGCTTAGAAAGAATCAAAATAAAATTTCAAGTGAGGGGGGAAGAAGGAGGAATGAAAAACATTGTTCTAATTGGATAAAAGTAAGAGATTTTTCAAAAAGAAGCTGGGTGGAGCTAAGAAAGTACTTACCTGACAATCCGTCATGGGAGCGACTGCAGAGCCCTAGCTGATTTTTGTGTCCTCCTTGGTGAAGACAGAATGATTTTGCCTTGGCTCAGTTTTAAAACAGGAAGAATGAAGATTTTAAATCACTGTTTTATTGAAGGAAAAAACAGAGTCTGCACCAGAGGATTCAAAAAACCCAGGAAGTGAAGTGTAGCCAACTGCTGCCTGGGGGTCTGGGGGAGGGGGGGCAGGTCTGTACCTGGATCCAGACCAAGTCTGTTTCAAGTTTATTTGATTGAGAATTTCACTTTGAAAAGAGTACTTCACGGGACCTTTGGGAGCTGTCAAATGCTGCCCCCGGGCAGAAGATTAACGGCTCTGTGGACCAGCAGGGAGAAGCCTAGTAAATCAGAGGCCCCTTGTTTGTGGGTCTGTGGGCTTACAGGTGGCAATGTAACGGGCTGTGCCTCTCTGCAGGCGCCTGGGGGGACTTACAGTTTATGGGTCAGAACTAACTGCATGCATGGAAAGGAGCATTTGAATCCATTTTCCAAACTGCCGAATTGAAAAATGGGCTAGAATGAGCCCACAAGAGAAAAGTTTCCTTGCATCATCTGTCTTCTGGAAGGATCCCTAGGAAGCTTGTGGCAGTGGTGGCTTCTGGGGAGGGGAACAGCCCTTTTGTGTCTTATCGAAGGAGGGAGGTCGAGTGGAGCAGTTAAGAGCATGGCACTGGAAACTTTGGCCTGCCTTTCGTTGTGTGGGTTTTCAACCTGCCATGGTCTCAGCTGTGAAATGAGGGTTATAATGAGGATTAAACGGGTTAATTCTACGGAAAGTGGAACAATGAACATAGTGCTATATACAACTGTTGGCTTTTATCATTACATGTATTTGCATGTATTATTGAAAATCATTAATGTTATGTTTTTATAAACCCTTAGAAATATTTCTCTAAAGCAAATGATTGTCTTATCTCTCAGTTTTCTGGCATTTTCTTTTTATAAATAACATTTTCTTACAGTTAGACACAATTCTAATGCTTCTTCCTCCCTCTGTCTCCCTTCTTTGCATTTTTCTTCCACGATTCTGCTCTGCCAGCGCAGGGTTCCCTTCAGATCTGGGGTGGCCAGGAAGTGTGGGGGGTCATTTCTATGAGTTAGCTCCCAGAGCCTGGTTCTCCAGGTAGCACCTGACTGCTCCCCAGAGAGTTTAACAGTAGGAGAGGAAATGAAATAATATTTGCTATCCCTCAGGCAATTCCCTGCAAAAGTGGGGAAGGTGCTATCTTCCTCCATTTTATTATGCAATTAGTAAAGGCAAGGGAATGCCTTCTCAAATGAATGCCCAAGGGCATGGATGTTAAATAGAACCACTACCCTCCTTTCTTCATTAAAAAAATTTTTCAAATATACAAAGAGGTAGAGAGAATAGCATAATGATCCCCCAAATATCCAACACTTGGATTTAACCATGTTAACTTTGCTATATTTGTTCCTCGTTTTATTTAATTTTTTTTAGTATTTTTAAAAAGATTTTATTTATTTATTTGCGAGAGAGAGCAAGGTGGGGAGAGGGACAGAGAGAGGGAGAAGCAGGCTCCCGACTGAGCAGAGAGCCTGACGTGGGGCCCGATCCCAGGACTCCAGGATCATGACCCAAGCCCAAAGGCAGACACTTAACCAAACCCTATTTGCTTCTTGTTTTAAACAAAATTATAGAGCATGACTTTTTCCCTTCTTTTCTTTTTTAAAAACAGCTTTATTGAGGTATACTTCATATAGCATACAATTCACCCATTTAAAGATAACAATTTAATGTTTTTGGTAGATTTACGGGTATGTCCAGCCATTACCAATATCAGTTTGAAAACACTGTCATCACCCCTCAAAAGAAACTAAATCCTCTAGCTGTTAACCCCACTTGCCACCACTTCCCTAGCCATAGTCAACTACTAATCTACTTTCTGTCTCTATTATACATTTTGCCTGCCCTCGACATTTCATACAAGTGGAATCATAACATATGGCCTTTTGTTACTGGCTACTTTTATTTAACATAATATTTTCAGTGTTTACCCATGTTGTAGCATGAGTCAGTACTTTATGGCTGAATAATATCCTATTGTCTAGATATACCATATTTTATTTATCTATTCATCAGTTGATGGATATTTGGGTTTTTTTCTACTTTGGGACTACTATGAATAAGGCTGCTATGAACACTGGTCTACAAGTAACATGACGTTTTACCCCTAATTTTTTTATATTCATCTCAAAGAAAAGGACATTTCCCTACATAACCACACAATAGCATCCAAATTAGCAATCATCCAATAACCCAATTAAAATACAAGTTCTTTCGATTTCCTCAAAGTCTTCTAAGTTTATTTGTTCAAATCAAGATCCAGTCATTCCAGCACTTCAACATGTTGACATTTTGATATTATGTCTCTTGAGTATCTTTTAATAGAAGAGTGCCATTCCACTGGTCTTTTTTCCTGACATTGGCTTGATGAGCAGCCACATCTTCCTTTAAATCACCTTCTGGTTGGGGCGCCTGGGTGGCTCAGTCAGTTAACATCTGACTCCTGATTTTTGGCTCAGGTCGTGATCTCAGGGTCCTGCGATCGAACCCATGGGATCAAGCCCAGAGTCAGGCTTGGTGCTTTCTGGGGAGTCTGCTTCAGGGTTCTCCCCCTCCCTTTCCCCCCTCTCCCCATGCTCCAGCATGCATGCTCTCTCTCTCTCAAATCAATCAATCTTTAAAAAAAAAAAATAAATCACCTCTGGCAGTCCATAAGAAAACAGCAGATGGAGCTTCCAATAACCTCAATTCTAGTTACATTCATTCATTATTTTTGTAGTGAGCTTGAATCTCAGTCCACAAAATAACTGTCACTTTCTATATAGAACTTCCTTTGAGCCCTTCCATCTAGCCGTTCTATTACATGGCGGACACTTAATCATGATTAGGTGGGTTTTCACCTTTCCCCAGGGTCGTGTCCAGGTTCCTGGGGGTTTTACCCTGGATTGCCATGTCTCCACGGCATCGACTGAGACATCCAGATGGCCTTCTGTCTGCTCAGTGCATGCAGATCAGGCTCCCCTCAGCCTGGAACATGGTGTCCTTAGGTCACCTGGCTTTTTGGGCCTTGTCAATGTATTCTTGAGCACATAAGAAATATCCTATGGCTTTAGTTTTCAGCCGGGAGATTAGGCATTCCATGGGGCCAATTTCCGTCTCATTGTCCAGACTTGGGCTGTGTAATATGGCCCCCAGCTACAGTTGGCTGATGAACACGAGACTGAAATATGGCTACTCCAGACTAGGGTGTTCTGTGACTGTAAATATGTACTAGATTTCACAGACTTTGTACAAAGAGTACAGAATATCTCATTCATGATTTCTGTACTGATTACATGTGGAAATAGTGATATATGAATATATTGGGTTAGATAAAATATTAAAACTCATTTCACCAATTTCTTTTTACTTTCTTTAATATGGCTACTTACTAGGACACTGAAGATTCCATGTGTGGCTCAAATTATATTTCTGTTGGACAGCGTGCTGGTCTAGACTTTCCACATGGCCCTTTCTTCCCTGCTCTTCTAAAGCCACACCGAAGCAGAGATAGTTCTGGTGTTTTACTAACTAGGCAAGCTCTATTCTGGAATGGGATTCAGCAGGGTGGGATTCACCAGGGATTCACCAGACCCCTTTCCTCGGAGGGAAACCACACGGGTAACTCACTTGTTTCCTTTCTCATCAACTTTCCTTTCTTTTCCCGATTTGATCATATTTAGTCAAGGGTAATACAGCCCTTCAGCCGCTCTTCTATACGTGTTGTGTATACACCACCTGAGCTTTTGAAAGTCAAAAGCCAATCATTGGACTCTGTGTGTTCTTACCCCAAGGCAGTCTGTATACAGAACACCCTAGCTGCTGGCAGAATGGGGGAGCTATTACGAAGAAATAGGAAATACTGAGAATGAAAACTGCATCAGTTGTGTACCAAACATCGCCCGCTATCTGTCATTCCAGAAACATATTGTGCAATGATTCTGTGTCAAATGCTATGCGAGGATCTGGGAATACCAAGATGAATGAGACCCAGGTCCTACTATTAGAACAGGCCTCCTGGGTGATTGAAGAATGTAAATCCATAGGTGCAGTGGAATGTTAGAGGCACTGCAGCAGAAACATCTGTTCAGGACACCATAGCGCTCAAGGAAAGGGCTAAACTGGCCACTTCCTGAAGGGTGGGGGCAGGGCAACCAGGAAACACAAGCCAAAGCACTACGGAAACTAAACACTTTATTATGGATTGTTCCCTAGTGCCTCAGGAAATATCTCTTTCTGAGCCTTGGTTTCCTCAACTGAAAATAATTTGGATGATTCTGAGCCATTCGCTCTACCTCAGAGCACTGTCACAAAGGGGAAATATTCAACAAATATACCAAACTGTTAATATGGTTTGGCATTGGTGGTGGGATCCTGGGTGACTATTATTCTGTTCTTAATATTCTGAATTACCCAATTTTATATAATGAACAAGTATTACTTTTATATTCCATAAAAAAAGAATAATTTTATTTTAAATTTTGCCTTTGCTGCCAAACTTCTTGAACTAGTGGTCTATACTGGCTCCCTCTACTTCCTCCCCATTCACTGAATTCAACCATTGTAATCTGGCTTCCACCCCCTCATCCAAAGGTCTCCAATGGCCTCCCACTTGCGAAGTCCAGTGACCTCTTTTCAACCCTTGTCCAACTTGACTTCTCCACATCATTAACACAGCTCCTTGAACTTTCTGAAAAATCATTAAGTTATAGTGATAACATACCTATACTACAGAAAACAAAAACAAAAACAAAAACAAAACCCCAGTATCTACAATTGCCACCACCATAATACAACCATGGCCATTTTGGGGGTATTTCCTGCTAGTCTTTTTACTTAAGCATCTTTTTACATCAGTATGGCATATATGTATATCCAGTGTAGAATTCACCACATCCTTGAAATTTATTTCCACAAAATAATTCTTTCCTGGGTTTTCCACAAGTCACCCATCTCAATCTTACACACTAATGTACTAGTATGCATAAAATTTCCTATAATGTTTGTTAAAATGCAGGTCCCTGGACTCCACTCTACCTGCTAATTCCAATCCTATTTGATTAGGATTGATTTGGCCCCAAGAGACTGTTTTCTGCTTTCTGTAGCATGTGGTCCAAAGATCACACCAAAAATACTGCACCGGACACATATCTTCACAGCAAACAGCTAACCAAGCAACCCCAAACCAAATACAACCTTGCAAACCCAAACCACTGTTTCCTAATCATCAGATTCTCTAGGGCTAGGATTTGAGTATCTGTATATTTTTTACATCCTCCTTGTGATTCTGATGAACCACTGCCTTAACTATACCCACACTATTCTGTTTGTGTTTCCCTTACTCACTTTTCAAGTCTCCAAGCCTTTGGCTATTCCCTTGGCCTGGATGCAGTTCCTAGTCACATTCTTCCTTGAGCCTAGCTCACAGGTGGTCTCTCCTATAAAACTTCATAGAGGCTTCTCTTCCATCTCCTCCATCTTCCTTTCCCACTCACAAATTAAAGTTAGTCATTTAATGTCTACATCTTTAGGCTGGGCAGTGAGCTTCCTGGATGAGTTCCCATTTCTGAGGAACAAATTACTCCAAGACTTAATGGCTTGAAAGGATAATAAACATTAATGATCTCACAGATCTCACAGCATCTGCAGCTCAAGAATTCAGAGGCAGCTTAGCTGGGTAGTCTCTCACAAAGTTGCGGTCAAAGTGTAGGCCACAGCTGCAGTCATCTGAAGGCTTGATTGGGGCTGGAAAATCTACTTTCCAGATGGCACACTCAAGTGGCTACCAACCTGGAACTAGCTGTTGGCAGAAGGCCTCAGTTCCCCTTCCCAGGGATCTCCTCAGGGGGCAGCATGGGCGTCCTCACAACATGATGGCTGGCTTCCTTCAGGGCAGGTAATCCAAGAGAGAGCAATCTGAAGCCTGCGATATCTTTTATGTCTTAGCCTTGAAAGTCACACACCATCTCATCTGCAGGGTTCTATTAGTCACACAGGCTAGCCCTGATACAGTGTGGAAGATGATGCAAGGATATAAATACCAGGAGGTGAAAATCACTTGGGGTCACCTTTGAGGCTGACTACCGCAGCGAATATCTATTCTTTTTCTCTATCCTTCACCCCTTTCTCTGTGTGGGAAATGCATTTCATGTTGTACAACTGAAGTTGAACCTTCCTTATCTGGGGGAAGGGAAGCATCTAACCTAAGCATGGCCTAATTGAATATTCCATTCTCCTGGCCAGATTGGTCAATCAAACAGGCAGGCCATCAACTGCAGCCAGTCAGAATCTTCCTTGATTTTTGCCAAATGGATCTGAGAGAGAGAAGGTCTCTATTTCTCTGCTATTTTGATCTCTAAGAATGACTTAAGCTGAAGCTTCTTATAGCCATTGGTTCAGGTTATCCTGGAGAAGGCTATCTTTAGAAAGGGAAAATGAGGCCAGCACAGAGAGACAAAGATGAGCGGAGATGAAAAGAGAAGCTCCGTTGATCCATCCATGCCCGAAATTTATGCTCAGGCTTTTCAGTTACGTGAATCAACACATTTCATTTTTTGTTTAAGTTACTTTAAGTTGGATTCCTACTACCTACAAGCAAAACATGTCACAACAAACCACCAGGATCCATATCTTACTTCTCTTGAGTTTACAGCGTTGGGTTCAATTCCTGGTCTCAATTCAAATTTGATGAATAAATAAATTATATTAAATCAATCTGACATATTCAAATATTGGGGATTTTAAAAAAAATATTTGCAGCTTATCAAGTAGCAACTTATAAGAACCCTAAAGGTCCTAGAACCTTGAAATGTTTGTGGTTCTGGCTGCCCCCAAAGCCATGATGCTACTCTGCTGACGGTTAGTTTCCTGTAGTTCTGGGATGTGGCCGAGTGAGTGGTTTGCCAGGATCCCAAGTATATGCAAAACTAGGCTGGAAAAAAGAGGATAAGAGGAGATGCACACCATGTTCCCTCCATGACAGGGAAATGGGAAAAGGCCCTAAGTGGACCTCCAGCACTCACTTCTGTGCGATGTGGGTAAAATTATGTTGCAGGAATTAAGGCAAGTAAATGGTGAAGGATCCATAGAATGCCAGCTGTGGGCCAGTGTTTTCTGTCTCCTCAAAGGACTATGCTCAAGGAGGAACTTGCAAAAGTAAGGCACAAAATCGGATTTATAGCTGCGGGTTAAGAGTTCACCAAATAACTGTGCCAGTGATCAGATTATCCAACTCTTGAGCGCCTGGGTGGCTCAGTGGGTTAAGCGTCTGCCTTCAGCTCAGGTCATGATCCTGGGGTCCTGGGATCGAGTCCTGCATTGGACTCCCTGCTCATTGGGGAGTCTGCTTCTCCCTCTACCCTTCCCTGCTGCTCGTGATCTCTCTCACACTCTCTCTTTCTCAAGTAAATAAATAAAATCTTAAAAAAAAAAAAAACAGGAATTAACTAACTCTTGCCCTGGCTGAGGGATTCAAAGGGACAAAGAGAAATATGCTTTAATGCAGGGATGTTTTGCTGTGACTTACATCAGCAACCTCACATGTGTGAACGGTTGATCTGGTATGGGCTGATATAGGAAAAGGAAGGAAGTGAAATGTGGAAGAGAGAAAAACAGCTTGTCTTCTGCCTGCCTTTTTCTTCAAAGTCTTCTAATACTCGGCAGCTTTGTTGCGTCTGGGAGAACTGTTATACACATCATCGACCAAGTGACAAGTCTTTATTTTTAATTCATCGCAGAAGCCCTGTTGCCCAAACGATGCCTGACAGAAAGCTCTCTTGTTGGCAAAGGCCTTTTCTCAAGCCAAGGAAAACCGCAGAATTCCTTAGTTTTCCCCTTGGGCTCTTAGAGCAAGTTCAGTTTTCTTTAACTCTATAAACTCCTGTGGCTCCTGGTCACGTAGTGATGGCTGTGTTACAGGAAGAAGACTCTGGTTTCTAAAATGAGAGCCTGGATTCTAGAGTCAGACTACCTGGGTTCAAATCACTGCTTGTCCACTTACTCACTCTGTAGGATCTAGGACAAGTCAGACTTAGTGCTCCTGTTTCCTGAAACATAGTGAAGTATATGATAATTGGGGGCTCCTGGGTGGCACAGTTGGTTGAGCTGCCGACTCTTGGGTTTGGCTCAGGTCATGATCTCAGGGTTTTGGTATAGAACCCCGAATTGGGCTCTGTGCTTAGCAGGGAGTCTGCTTTAGGATTCCCCCTCTCCCTCTGCTCACCCCCCCTTTTTCTTTTTGGCCCTCTTTTTTTCTTTTTCATTACATCTCATGGTAATTATTTGTGGACCAAATTTTGGTTCACTGGCTGAAGCCATTTGATGGTATACCATTGTCAGTGTCTTGGTGGGGCTTCTGCCAATTTGCATCCCAAGAGCCTGGGGCTTCTGGCCCTCCATAGGGCCACTGGGTGGTGAGGTCCATGAAAGTCGGTATCTGACCAAATTCTGTGCACAAACACTGATTAGCAAACAAGCACAAGAGTCCTTGCAAGCTCCCTGAACTCAAGGCTCCCAACCAGAACTTTGCATGAAATATTTGCCTGAACCAGATACCACATTGTCCTAAAGCAGGAGCCCGCCACACTTCTCATTGACTTAGGTGACAGAATCCTGCATTAAGTGGCAGCCACAGGACTAAATGAACACCCAAGCCAAGAGCCCTGTTCTGGACTCATCCAAAATTTATTCCCCTTTCCTTTTAAGGTGAGATTTCTGTTCAGTGTACATACCTCAAAAATCATGCATTTCACTAATAAAAAGTTATTTCTAGCGTCTCTTATGCTAAAGAATAAATCCTATAGAGTAGATTCAGAAATGAATCGTTCAACGAGCTGTAGTAGCCACAGATCCCAAGGCCAAGTTCTGATTAGAGCCTTCAGTGCTCACAAACCACCCCCTGGAGTTTGTAGTCCCCATTAGAGCACTTTATAGTAGTCATTAACAACTCCTAGGGTGAATATTAAAACTAACTTTTAAAGCACTCACATATATCTTGCTGTCTAAACTGAAGTATTTAAATTATGACAATAATTGCCCAATGTCCGTGAAACCCTCATACCATAACTTGATTTTTTTTAGGTGACAGTCTACCTAGTAAGTCTGATTTTTTGAAGACATTCGTAGATTCCTCATTAAAGATGAATAATTAAAACACCAGCAGATGAAATACTCTTTTTGCAAGAAATCTTCAGAGCTCTTGACTTTTTGGTCGCTGAAACATGTGTTTTCAGACACGTGGGTGTGTTGTAAGTGGTTCTACATGTGACTCAGGCTCTTTAGAGGTGATACCAACCAGAGCTCTTTAATAACAGGATTATCAGTGGGAAACGGTCCCCGAGGAAATAGATTTTTGAGGAAGCTTAAATATCAATATATTGACCAGAAGATCTTTTAAACTCTTACTGTCTATATAAAATAACTTTGGTAAAAAGCCATGCAGCCAAAACAGTAGAAAAGAGTTCAATGCCATGTTTATTTAGGACACACCTCACCCCCTTGCTTTTGAAATTGAGCTATAAGTAGGTCACAGTAGGCAAAATATTAAAAGAAAATATAGATATTTATTTTTAGTGTCCTTGATGGTACATAAGTTTGGCTGTAGTTAATTGCACAGAGGGCAGCAGGGGGCATAGCTTTTCTGCAGCATAAGAGAGAGAAGGCAGAAGGCAGGAAAGAGTAAGAAGGGCAATTGCCAAGGACAGGGTTTGTCTAGTGTGACGTGGGTGGTATAGGGGTGCCTGGCTGGCTCAGTCCCTCGTGCAGACAACTCTTGATCTTGGGGTTATGAGTTTGAGCCCCACATTGGGCATAGAGATTACTTAAAAAAAATTAAAATCCAAAGTGGATGTTGTATCATTAAAAACCCAAACCAAAGTTGTGTTTTTGTTTCTCGTTATTGTATTGTTAGAGGAAATGAAGGAACCCTACGGTTATGGAGACATAACAATTCACTGGGATGTAAGCATGAAGCTGTTTAACCGCTCCCAGCCTCCTCTGGTGGAATCACTGGGCGGTGGGCTCCTTTTATACCTGGCTGACACTCCCCACCCCCCACCCGCCGATTCCATAACTTCTCAGTCCTGTTTCTAATGCTCAGTCCTCCTCATTTCTCAATTTCAGTCTCAAGAACAAAACAACACAAAACTTCAATGTCAGTCTAGTGGGAGCAGGGGTGGGAGATGTGTCTGCCTTCACACACCCATTTTCTTCTTTCCTAGAGAGGACCACCTGAGGTTTGGGGGATGGAATGAGAGGTGGGGGCTCCTCACTTGCTCCTTGAGGCAGGAGGGCAGAAGGTGCTATGACCAAGGTTGCTGCTGCCTCACTAATGCTAAGAGATTTTCTTCCCCACTATAGCTGCCCATCTTCACCCCCCATGGGGGGCACATGTCCTACCACATAGTCTCTTGACCTGGGGTCTGCCTCAAGCTCAGCCTCTTTTACTTTCTCTCAGCTCAGGCCTCCCCCTACTCAAGTGGCTCTCTTCTACAACATTCTCTTGGATGTGGTACTGGCAAGGTGGCTCAGGCTCAGTTAGTTTGTCTATTCCACTTACAGGAAATTCTATCCTTGCCATGCAAATGGTGGAAATGCAGTCTGGAGCCTCATGAAGAGTGAATTAGAGCACTTTGTAGGAGACAAGGGGGACAACAGAAAAACATCTGTCATGAACTCAAAGGAATGCATCATTCCTAGAAGAAATGCAATTCCAGGCTAAGGCGGGGAGTGGATAGAGCAGACTCCCAATCCATCTTCTAATTCCAAGCAGTAATTTAATGCCCAGTACACAGACAGAGAACACATCAGATGCTTTAACTGGTGAAAGCAGGTACTGCATTTGATTTTAGCTAATAGGCAGTGAAGAGATAATGGTTCTACTTAAGCCACACCTTTCCCTTTCACACTTGAGGTGGAAGCTACCACTTCAAGAGCTCTCCACACCTCCGCAGTGCTCTGAATCTTGCCCTGATATTGCTCTGAACTGTTAAAATGCTCCTGAAGAAAAATATTTCTTACTGGAAATGATTAGTTTTTTTAAAAAAGATTTTATTTCTTTATCGGAGAGAGAGAGCACCCAAGCAGGGAAGGGCAGAGGAGAAGCAAACTCCCCGCTGAGCAGAGAGCCCAACCCGGGGATCCTAGGACCCCAGGGTCATGACCTGAGCTGAAGGCAGACGCTTAACCAGCTGAGCCATCCAGGTGCCGTGGAAATGATTAATTTTGATGTCTTCTTCCTGAGGCCTTATTCAAACCCCTCCTTTGTGTACTAACTCGCTAAACTTAATTGTTTGGCTCCATCCCCCCAGCTCCCGTGTTTTCTGTATCTGTTTGAGAGTCCAGGGACAACTCTGGGGCTCAAGACTATTTTTTTTTTAAGATTTATTTATTTATTTGAAAGAGAAGGAGAGAATGAGTGAGCACTCATGCATACAAGCAAGGGGGAACATCAGAGGGAGAGGGAGAAGCAGATTCCCACTGAGCAGGAGCCCGACGCAGGGCTCGATCCCAGGACCCTGGGATCATGACCTGAGCTGAAGGCAGACGCTTAACAACTAAGCCACCCAGGCACCCCTGGACTATCTCTTTTTTAACTTTTTATTATGGGAAATTTCCAAATTGTAGTAATACATTTCTACAATGATTTCATGAAGTGAGATCCTAGTAAGGTTTATCTGTTTTATTTGATTGAAACATTCTTACAAAAGGCAGACTACACAAGGTTATGCTATGGTAGCAGACAGCTCCAAAATCATAGCAGTTTGTAACAACTCAGGGTTATTTCCTGCTCACGTGAATTTCTGTTGTGAATCAGCTTCGCATACTCTTCACTCCTGGCCATGGGCTGAAGAAACAAACAGTCCCCATTTGGGATACACCCACTTCCCTGCAGATGGAATGAGAAATGGTTAAAACACAATGACTTTTAAAATTTCTTTTTTTTTTTTAAGATTTTATTTATTAATTTGACAGAGAGGGAGAGAGGGAACATAAGCCAGGGGAGAGGGAGTGGGAAAAGAAGGCTTCCCGCTGAGCAGGGACTCTGATGGGGGCTTGATCCCAGGATCCTGGGATCTAACCTGAGCCGCAGGCAGATGCTCAATGACAGAGCCACCCAGGCACCCCGACTTTTAAAATTTCTGGTCAGAAGTAGCAAATATCACATCTGCTCACATTTCATTGATCAAAGAAAATCACACGGCCAAAGCTGATGTTGGTGTGGAAAATGGAAGCATAACTCTCCCAAAAAGGAAGGCCACATATATTGGGAATAATGTAATCTGTCATACCTTCTAAGTCTCTTTCAATGTTAGGTTTCTCTCCTCATCTTTTATCTCCCCTTTTACTAGTTGAAGAAATAGGATAATTTGTGGTGTGGAATTTCCTATTTCTGGATTTTGCTAATTGCATCCCTGTGTTGTACCTGTTTAACACATTCTTCTGTCCTATTTCTTCTAAATCTGTTGTTAAACATATAGGCGTATTCAAATTCAGGTTCAAATTTTTGGCAAGGACACTTCCTAGGCAGTCATGTGTGTCGTTAGTTATCTCTTGCTGTGTAACAAATCACCCCCAAACTTGGTGGCTTAAAACAACAGTCATCTATTAACTCATGGCTTCTGTGGATCAGGGATTCAGACAGGGCACAGGCAGGTGGCTTGTCTGCCTTATGATTTCTGGGGTCAAGCTGAAAAACTCAGAGGCTGGACCAAAATCACCAAAGGCTTGACTGAGGGTGAATGCCTTGTTCAAGATGGTTCACTCACTTGGTTAGCAAGTTGGGGTTAGTAAATGGGTTCTTTGCCTATGTGGGCCTGTCTGTAGGGCTGCTTGAACATCCTCACAACATGGTAGCTGACTTCCCCCACAGTGATTGATCCAAAAGACTAATGTCGAAGCAGCAATGTCTTTTCTTACCTAGCTTCTGAATCCATATGCTGACACTTCAACTGGTCACAAAATCAGCCCTTACTCAGGGTGGGAAGTCTACGCAAAGGCATAAATACCAAGAGTGGAGGTTCACTGGGGTCTGTCACCTTGGAGGCTGAATCCTATATGTATCAAGTGGTTTCTGATGTTAAAAATGATAAATAGGAACAATCTATAGCATGCTATGTGGGACAGTGGTTTCTAGCACTTGAGATGGCATGGTCCAGGAGACTTTCAGGAGGGGAAATAGGCCTAAGCAGAACTACCAGATCTTTATTTTGCCATGGAAAGTCACTCAAAAAGAATAACCTGTTCATTCTACCACCATTATTTATTTTTTTAAAGGCCTTTTTTTCTATAGAACTACATTATCTCAGAATGAAGAATTATCAGTTTTGATGTGGAGCAAGGAGAACTGCTCCCCAAATGTACAGTGAGAGTCCACTTTGAAAACAGCTGTATGGGGCGCCTGGGTGGCTCAGTTGGTTAAGCAACTGCCTTTGGCTCAGGTCATGATCCTGGAGTCCTGGGATCAAGTCCCACATTGGGCTCCCAGCTCCATGGGGAGTCTGCTTCTCCCTCTGACCTTCTCCCCTCTCATGCTCTCTCTCTCAAATAAATAAAATCTTTAAAAAAAAAAAAGAAAGAAAGAAAGAAAGAAAAGAAAACAGCTGTAGTCCTGTGGAGGATTCCCATAGTCTACCATCCCACAGTTCCACTCCCACCGTATGCCCTAACAAAATGTATCCGTGCACACACCAGGAACCATGCACAAGAATGTTCGTGCTGGTATGTTAATAATAGCCTCGCACTGGAAACAAACCAAATGCCCTCAACAATAGCTAGACAGACAAACTGATGTACATTCCTAATGTATGCTTCCACCTACATTAAGCTCCCAAACAAGCAATACCAAAGTACAGTGCTTTACGGTGCATACTTATATGAAAAAAGTAAAAACAAACAAACAAAAGAATTAAAGTGTGATTGTTATAAAGATCAAGGGTCGCCTGGGTGGCTCAGTCGGTTAAGCGTCTGCCTTCGGCTCAGGGCATGATCCCAGGGTCCCGGGAGGGCTCAGCAGGGAGCCTCCTTCTCCTTCTCCCTCTGCCTTCCTCTCCCCCTGCTTGTGTGCTCACTCGCTGTCCCTCTCTCTGTCAAATAAATAAAATCTTAAAAAAAGAGGACAAAGTTTGGTTACATTCGTGGGGAGGGAGGGTTTTCTGATTTTGGAGAGATACAGGCAGTCACGTTTGAGGTGCTGGCAGCGTTTAATTTATTGACCTCAGTGATGGTTACACAGATATTGCCTTGATAACTCATTAATCTGCACATTTTATGTTTTTTCCTGTCCATATGCTGTATTTTTCCACAAACGGGGGTTTTAAAAAGGAAAAAAAATTAGTCTTTTTAATTTAAAATTTTAGCTTTAGGGGAAACTTTTTTTTAAAAAAGACGATCTGTTCTTTCTCGGCTCCGTCATCCCTCTCCCAGCCTTTTCTCTGCACGGGCTGTCAGTAGGATCTCCGTTAGTCCCAGCGCCGGCAGCGTCACGCTGGAGACTCTCACACATCCCTGATTCAGGGGACAGGAGTGGCTGTGTGGTGGAGCCCACGCGCGCGCACACACACGCACACGCACTCGTGAAGCTTCCCTCCCTTGTGCTTCTAGAGAGCCTCTTCGCTCCTCTTCCCCGATTGGCAAGAAGAGGGAGAGGCTCTCCTCAAGAACTCTGCAGTTTGGGCGCCTGGGTGGCTCAGTGGGTTAATGCCTCTGCTTTCGGCTCAGGTCATGATCTCAGGGTCCTGGGATCGAGGCCCGCATCGGGCTCCCTGCTCGGCGGGAGCCTGCTTCCCCCTCTCTCTCTGCCTGCCTCTCTGCCTCCTTGTGATCTCTCTCCCTCTGTGAAATAAAAAAATTAAAAATAAAAAATAAAAATCTTAAAAAAAAAAAAAAAGAACTCTGCAGTTTCCCAAAAACCTGCCCCCCCAGAAGCCCCCCCCACTTCTTCCCCCCAGGCCTTCTGGGGGGGAATGAGGGCACACCTGCTCTCTGACAGGCCTTGTCAGCGGTCCCCGCAGGCAGCCCCAGTGGCTGGGAGAGTCCTGGCCTGAAACTGGTGTGGCGCTTAGCGCTGTAGTGCTCAGCAGTGGCCCCAAAGAGCCCACTGTGGTCCTGGGCACTTTATGGGATTGCGTTACACTGGGGATGGGACATCTATTACACTCCAGGCACTTCGCCAGCTGTTTACATGGTGCAATGCTTTAAAATTTACAATGGTTTAACTTACTTTCGTAACAATCCTATAAAATAGGTGGGTGATAGCTAATTATTTCTACTTTTCAAAAAGGCCATTGATTCTCCAAAGGTTTGAATATTTTATCCTAAGGTAAAGGGCTGGCCATACCTCTCAATACCTACCACACCCAAAGCCTCTCGGCAGAAGATAACCCTGTGTGGCTCCTCAGGCAGGGTTGGTTTGATATCATCTCCCCACTCAGCCCCACTCCTGGCCATGGTT
The DNA here is from genome assembly GCA_002007465.1 of Ailurus styani. NCBI lineage: Eukaryota > Metazoa > Chordata > Mammalia > Carnivora > Ailuridae > Ailurus > Ailurus styani. Next base: position 1,395,840 of record LNAC01000104.1, on the reverse strand, counting down.
GATTTTGCCAGAAGAGGTGAGCTGACTCAAAGGCAGCCAAGCTATAGGGCTGAGATAGATGGAGAGGCCGCAGGAACGAGCTACCCAAACAGGAATGATGGTGATTAGGGAGAGAATTAGGTAACCTCTGGAGCATTTTTAAAAAATATTTTTATTTATTTATTTGACAGAGAGAGATCACAAGTAGGCAGAGAGGCAGGCAGAGAGAGAGGAGGAAGCAGGCTCCCCACCTAGCAGGGAGCCCGATGCGGGCCTCAATCCCAGGACCCTGAGATCACAACCTGAGCCGAAGGCAGACGCTTTAACCCACTGAGCCATCCAGGCGCCACTCTGGAGCGTTTTGTGAAAAATGCAGGGAGGCTGTTGTTATAATAGGAAAAGCTAAAAGACCCCAGAGATGAGCAAGTTGTGCACAGGTACCATAAGGCGGGAAAAGTCATCAACAGCAGGGAGAGAGAGTAAGGTTGACTGTGAATGGAAAACACCTATCTGTTGATACCAACAGAAGGTGAGTTACTCGAATGATGCTGGCAGGAGCACCGGAAGCAAAGATTTCAGGGGACCACGTTCCGATAACGATGGGGGAGCAGCAGCACTCCTGTCACTGAGTGGGCTCAGTGCAGCCTCTGTCTCTGTTGGCCTCTGTTGGACCGGCGCCCCCCCACCCCCATGGTGTTCTATGTGGGGGTGCCGGGGAACGTACCCTGTCTGGCGCGGCTAGGCTCCCAGGGGCTCTGGCCCATGTGGGGCCATGGGGGACCGGTGCAGCCCCTATTCTGCCTCCCCGGGCGGGCAGGAGGCTGCTCACAGTGCATTTGGGACAAGCAGCAGGCCTCCCAGCAACCGGAGGTGGGCTACTGTGGGAAATACTTCCCCTTTGGCTTCAACATTGTCTTCTGGGTGGTGGGAGCACTGTTTCTGGGTTCCTGGGCCTGGAGTGAGAAGGGCATTCTCTCTAGCTGCTTGGTGCTGACAGATCTGGGAGTCCTCCACCCTACCTGGCAGTTTGTAGCGATCAGAGGCACCATGTTGGTGCTGGGCTTTGTCTGCTGCATCCAGGCGCTCCGGGAGATCACCTTCCTGCTCAAGTTTTTCTCAGCGTTCTTTGGTGTCATCATCTTCATGGAGCTGGCATCAGGGATCTTGGCCTTCGTATTCAAGGACTGGATTTGAGACTGGCTCAGTTTCTTCCTCAACAACAACGTCAAGGCCTTTCGGGACAACACTGACCTCCAGAATCTCATTGACTTTGCTCAAGAATATCCGTCTTGCTGCGGAGCCACAGGGCCTAATGACTGGAACCTCAATATTTATTTCAACTGCACTGACTTGAACCCCAGCCAGGAGTGCTGCAGGGTGTCCTTCTCCTGCTGCATCAGGGACCCTACGGAAGGTGTCCTCAGTACCCAGTACCCAGTGTAGCTAGGACTCTGGCTCAAACTGGAGCTGGAGCAGCAGGGGTCCACCCACACCAAAGGCTGCTGTGTGGGCCAGCTTGGCAAGTGGCTGCAGGACAACCTGGTTGTTGTGGCTGGGGTCTTTGCAGCCATTGCCCTCCTCCAGATCTTTGGTATCTGTTTGGCCCAGAGCCTTGTGAGTGACATCAAGGCAGTGAAGGCCAGCTGGTGAGGCTGCCACAGTGGCCATGGCCACCTGTCTGGCCTACCCAGAGACCCTCCCACCCCCAGCTTCCCATGCCATGTCACTGTGCCCATGATGGGCAAAGACACAGGTGTTTCTTCTTGGACCTGAGCTCTACATGGAGTTTGAGTATGGGTGTGCAGTAAGCCCATGGAGACAGCTGTGTGCCTCTGCCTGGGCTGCCTGTCGCAGAGCTGTGTGCATGGTGGATGGGTGTGTCTATGTGAGTGTGCACAGGGAGCCACCATCTCGGCTGTTATGGGGTGGCGGGCTCTCCAGGGACCTAGGAATGGCACAGCTAAGAGGGTGCAGGCCAGGTCGGGTTGGGGGGGATCTGCCTTGGCCCTCCCGAGCTAGGACACACTTCTCTGTGCATGGCTATGTGGGGCAGGATTGGGGCCTGCTGTTGCCTGGGACATAGCTGCGGGCAGCTTCAGAGCTGTTGTCTCTACTGGCTGTGACTTTGACCCTGCCATGACCCCACTTTGGCCTCAAAGTCTCAGACTCTAAAATGGATCCAAGAATTTTCTCTCCCTTCTTGCCTCTCAGTGATGGCTACAAGCTACTCAAATAAACAAAACCCTGAAAACCGAAACCAAATAAAAATAAAAAGTTTGAGGCAGATAATCAAGCTATGAGGACAATAATCAAGGAAGCCTGGGCCCACAGGCAATTAATATTACATCTTATTGGATGACAAGCAGAAAGCCTTTTTCCAAAGTACTGACGGAAAAGTAACAGAGAGAAAAAAAGAAAGAATCAATCTAGGAATCTATCATCTGATTAACAGGAAAGAGGGATTTAATAAAAAAAAAGAGTGAACAGAAAAAAATGGAGTGGAGGAAATTATCAAAGAAATAATGGATGAAACATCCCTCTGATTGGATGATGTGAATCTTCAGAGGCTAAGGTCCCATTGAGTGCTCAGTGAAACAAATGAGACAAACAAGCAAACAAAAAGCCAGGGCGTATCTGGACATAGGCCAAGAACACCAAGGAAAAAAGAGAAGAGTCTAAAAGCTTTAAGAAAGAAAAAAACAGGTGACACATAAAGGAACAGGTAGGAGATGACACTAGACATCTTAACAGCAACACGGGATGCCAGAAGACAATTCTGACGGGAGGGATATTTATCAATTAATACCCAGCTAAACTGTCAATCAAGCTTGAAGGAAGAATAAAAGTATCTTTAGTCATACAAGGCCTTGGAAGAATTACCTTCCAGGTGTCCTGTCTCAGGAAGCCATTAATGGTTGGGATCCAGCAAAATGAGTGTGTAAACCACACACACACACACACACAAAACCTGGAACAAAGGAAACAAAATCCAGAGGCATGTCTGGGTGGCTTGGTTGAGCTCTAACTATGGCTGAGGTTGTGATCTTAGGATGATCGGATGGAGCCCTGCATCATCGGGCTCTGTGCTAAGCCAGAGTCTGTTTCTCCCTCTGTCCCTCCCCCCACCCCATTCGTGCACATTCTCGCTCTCCCAAATAAATAAATAAAATCTAAAAACAAAAACCAAAAAACCCACAAAGGGAATCCCCAGGCATGCAGGACACCTAGAGAGCAATCACCCCACAGTGAAGCAGGATGACAGCCGACTTGGAGAGGGTGTGGTCTCTAAGAAAATGATAATTAATACACTTGAGAGTTTGGCAGAATTTATAGCTTTATAAATTCTCATTGAGGAGTGCCTGGGTGGCTCAGTGGGTTAAAGCCTCTGCCTTTGGCTCAGGTCATGATCTCAGGGTCCCGGGATCAAGGCCGGCATCGGGCTCCCTGCTCGGCGGGGAGCCTGCTTCCTCCTCTCTCTCTCTGCCTGCCTCTCTGCCTCCTTGTGATCTCTCTCTGTCAAATAAATAAATAAAATCTTAAAAAAAATTCTCATTGATCTATTCCTATGTCCTTCATTATTTTAATTACTGTATTCATATTATACTTTGAGATCTAGAAACACAAGAACATCCTCATTATTTTTACTTTTCAAAAGTTGCTCTTTTGAATAAGCTTAACATTTAAATTGCAAAACAAAATACACTTTCGAGTCCATGAAAAATATTATTGGGATTTTTATTCTAAATTTTTCATGGCAGTATAGTAGGGTTAATATTTAGCCTATCTGTACTGCTTGGTTCTTCTCGTTGTTTCTAATTAGCAGCCATTTTCATTACTTGATATCTGGGACATGCCAATTTTAAATATTTTAAAATCCCTGTGGCAGAGATGCTAGCTGGGCACATACTTATCCAACCTTACTGTATTTCCCAGTATCGTCTGCAGTTCTCTTCAGTGAAATGCCTGGGGAAGCAATGAATGTCACTTCTAGGCTGGGCCAATAACAATTTCTAGACTTACCCCTTCATGCTCTCCCCTCCCTCCTCATTTCTTAGAATGATGGTGGTGACAACAAGAGTCACCTTAAAACATCATAAAAAATGGCAGAGACGCTATAATCCTAGATCCCTGGAGAACCATGTAGGTAACAGCCATGTGGGCAAACACCTCCCATCACTCCAGTCCCAACGCTACCGACAGGGAAATCTGCCTTGAACTATTACAGAAGAGAGAAATGAACTTACTGTCTTGAAACCATGGACAATTTTTAGCTCTATTTAGCCTACCCTAACCAATATAATGACTAAACAAATGTTACACTTTTAGAGGGCAATTGGATGGTACTTACCAAAATAGTAAAGGCAGAAATATTCTGATACAGCAATTTCATTTACAAGAATATATCATACAGAAATACTTAAATAAGCAGGAAAGATTTTTATGTGCCAGGATGTTCACTGCAACATTGTTCATAGTAGCAAAAAACTGAAGACAACCCAAAGGTACATCTTTAGGGAAATGCTTAAATAAATGATGTTATAAATAGCTGAAGAAATGCTATGCAGCTTTTTAAAAGAAGAAGCTCTGTGGCATGAGTCGATAAATGATGTCTTTTATAAATTAATGAATAAAAATTTGCAAATAATATAGCATCTTCTGGGTTTTGTAAAACAACTATAAATACATAATCTAAAATATAATTACAATCTAACATATATCTAATATATAAAAATTTATATGTACATTATACATGTGTATACATACATAGAAAATGGTCTAGAAAGTTCTATACTAATATATTAGTAGTGATTAAAGATTAAGAGCACTGTGGTANTAGAAAATGGTCTAGAAAGTTCTATACTAATATATTAGTAGTGATTAAAGATTAAGAGCACTTATTAGTAGTGATTAAAGATTAAGAGCACTGTGGTAGTTTTTTTTTTTTTAAGATTTTTATTTTATTTATTTCACAGAGGGAGAGAGATCACAAGGAGGCAGAGAGGCAGGCAGAGAGAGAGGGGGAAGCAGGCTCCCCGCTGAGCAGGGAGCCCGATGCGGGCCTCGATCCCAGGACCCTGAGATCATGACCTGAGCTGAAAGCAGAGGCATTAACCCACTGAGCCACCCAGGCGCCCGAGCACTGTGGTAGTTTTAAACTATGTCTGCAAGTACTTCCCTACTTCTCTTTGCAAACGTGGGGCCCAATTTCTATCCCCTTGAGTGTGGCTGGATTTAGTGTGTGTATGTGATTCCAGAGATGAGGTTATAAAAGACATTTGGATGCCTCCTTACTCTGTCTTTTGGATCATTCGCCCTTGGCACAGCCAGCTCTTACCTTGTGAAAACACTGAGCAGCTCTAAGGTGAGGTCCGTGTGTTAGAGAACTGAGCCCTTCCAACAAGCAGCACTAACTTGTCAGGTATGTGAGTAGATTCTACCTTGGTAGTGGACCCTTCAACACCAGTCAGTCCTTCAGATGACTACCATCCCTGCTGGCAGCCTCACAGCAATTTGTGAGAAGTTCTGAGCCAAGAACCACCCAGCTGAGCCATTCTGGATTTCTCATCCACAGAAGCTGGTACGATAATAGATGTTTATTGCTTCAGGCTTTTACGTTTTGGGGGTAATTTCTTATGCAATAATAGAGAACTAAAATGAGTATGAAGAGAAGGGTAGGGGAGACCACTACTTTAAAATTTTTTTTTCTATTCCTCTCCATTGTTTACATTTTTACAGTTAACATTTGTAATTTTTAAATAAAAACATTTAAGTTGAAGAGGGCAAACTTTAAGGAAAAGTAGTAGCTCATCCTTTGCTGGACCTAGAAAAAATCATACGTATTTCGAAAATCGTGTAAGAAACTCTTCCAATGACTAGCAGAAGTGACTGGATATTTAAACAGGCCAAAAATACATAAAAATATCTGCTCTTAGTGATATAAAATATAAGACTGTGCCAGTTATCGGTCATTATTATGTTTTTCTGCCTGAATATTACTGAGTTATCCCTGACTTGCAAAGGAGAAAACCACAGAAGGGCATTTCTCTCTGTTGTACAAATGTTTGTGTTTGTGTTAACAAAGGACAAAGAGCCCCTTTCTGATATTTTTTCCTTCGAGAACCAGTACTTAAACTCGCAGTGTTGATTAATGGTAATGCCCCTAGTTAAGACACCAGCTGAAGAAGTTAAGTAGGTATTTAACATCTGCTTCTTTCTAATCACTCCATAGCCTTCTTCTGGGTTGTACCCATTTGAACTTCAGTATTTGTCTTTTGTTTACGTTATTTCTTCTCTTCTACCCAATTATTGTATCTCTGTACTCCTTGGGCAAACCCAACAAATCAGTCCATCCAGGTTGCAAAGCAAGGACTTCCTAAACAAAAAGACCATTGACTTAATGACTTCCCCTGTTCATAGTTGCATTTAATTCCTGTTGAGCTAATGGAACCAGGGGGCTGATGTCTGCGTCCTATAGCAAATACTCCCATCATTTCTTCCTCTCCACTTAAAAACATTCTTTAGCTCTTACTAAAGTTAAGGGCCCCAGAGTTCTTTATGTGAGCATTGCATGTACTGTTATAGGGATTTTATTCATGTACCAGATTTTTAAAAAAGTGACTATTAATCTTTCCTGTTGTATAAACTAAACATCTGCAATTTTCCATATGTAATGATACCGTCAAGGGAGCAAGGAGTATAAGAGAAGAAGGGGAAAAGTCATTAAAAAGAGAATGTTAGGCTGGCCATTTCAAAGGAATCTAGACCTAGCCTGACTGTCTGAAAGTTAAAGTAATTGTTCAACTTGAATTACATCATCAACCCAAGTTGGGGTGCTCAGGGCATTCCAATCATGGCTATTCCAGCTAACCACCCAAATAGTATAAAAACTGCTCTCAACCTGTTCTTGTTCATTTTTAGTATCCAGGCTTAATTAGCATTCAGACAAAAACTTGACACCTATTTGACACACTTAAAATATGTTAGTAAAATAATCATCCCAATATCCTCCGCTAGTCCCCTTTGCTAACATAGTCAAAGCATCCAGTGTAATTTTCCTGAAAGATAATGGAGACCTATACTGTTTTGACTACAGAAAGCAGGTCTTTTTGGGTACTGACCGCGTTATGGTCTCATTTGGATTGTGGTGGGTAAGTAAGAGTGAGATAAAGTCCAAATAAACTGGCTCTCAAATCCCCATGCTTGCATGGATTTATTTGGTCCTTTGATGTCTTTTTTTTTGTTTCTCTATTGGAATGTTTCAAATATGCACTTAAGTCACCCATAGAAAAGGCTGCTAATGTAAATGGACATGTGTTTAGAATGGGCTGTCATCTTAACCTTCCCAGAGATGCAAAACCCATAAAGCACAAAGGGTCAATTGGAATTACCTCTTCGGTTTCTTCTTTTAAATGTGAGAGGTTGCAGAGTTCAGAGTGCCCTTTCCTTCTCATCTCTATTTATTCAGGTGACTTAAATGTTGGCTCTTATAAGGAGGGGTTGACCCTCAACTCTAGGACATTCTTCTTAAAATTGAGTTTTAACTATCATGCCTTAGTGATTATTTTAAGAGTACTATTTGAGTCTTTGATACTCTATCTTCACAGTGTTTCCCATTTAAAAAAAATCTATTAGGAATATAGGAGTGTGTGATCTGAAGTATTTGAACTCATATTGTAAATGCTCTTCAAGTGAAAAAAAAATTTTTTTAATCTGAAAAGTAACACTAAAGAAACATTGGAGAGCAGAGGCAAAAATCATCTGTAATCTATGACTCAAATACAGGTGCTGCTAAAATAGACCTACACTGAAGCCGGATGGAACATTGACCCAGCCAAGCACATCCAGGCTGGTATATTGAAACCAATATACTGGTTTCAGTATACCAGTATATTGAAACCAATATACTGGTTTCAGTATACCAGTATATTGAAAATATACTGGCTGCTTAACAGCCCTAGAACCAAAGGGCTGTACATGTGTACAGACGGCCTTTTACAGATCACATTTTATCCCAAGTATTTTTAAGTAACATATTCATAAGAGAAGGAATTCTATTCCTTCAGGTTTGCAGTTTTCTTTAGTGTACTTAGAAAAGTCAAAATTGAGCTATATTATATCAACAGCTTCAACTTTGGTTGAATACTTAAGGTCTTACAGTTAGCTGTGTAGTAGAGATGAGACACAATGTAAAAACTTTTAAAAGCTTAAAGGATCGTCCTCCCTTTGCTGACAATTACATCCCTTGAAGAAGCAGGTCAATGGTAGGCAACCATGCTCTACCTGAGGCATTAGGTTAGATCAGCCTCTCTGGCATGCTTGAGTGCATACTTCACTTCGAAACATGAATCCCTCCCCAAATTAGTATATTTGGAGCAGTAACAAAAATGTCTATAATGCTTTTAATGAACTTAACAAAATTACCCGCACTCTCTAGGGATTAGAGGTGAGATTTATATAGTAGCAAATAGAACTCTTGAAAACAATTGAGTATCACCCTGGGTAATAGGAGACATTCTGAAGTGAACACTTGAAGGTTTTTGAGGACCAGAAATAGCATAATGCTGCCTCTCAGTTTTATGGCAATGTCTCTATGATCGACTTGGCATCCCTAATATCTCCTTCTCCACAATCTCATTTTAGTTGATTTTGCTCCTGGTCTTGCGGGGTTCAGTTTCAGGTCCTAGGTTAGGTTAGTTCAGTTGGTCACCTCATTGTACTAATGAGGCCACAGAATTATGCACCATTTGGCTGTGTGGCAAGAATTCTCTCTCTCTTTTTTTTTTTAAAGATTTTTTTTTTTATTTATTCATTTGACACAGAGAGAGAGATTACAAGTAGGCAGAGGCAGGCAGAGAGAGAGGAGAGAGGAGGAAGCAGGCTCCCCGCTGAGCAGAGAGCCCGATGTGGGCCTCGATCCCATGACCCTGGGATCATGACCTGAGCCGAAGGCAGCGGCTTTAACCCACTGAGCCACCCAGGCGCCCAAGAATTCTCTCTTAACAATAAAACTTTTCTTCATTCTCTGTTCCCCTAACCCGACGCTCCAAGGTGGGGAGGTTGTGAGCCACCGAGCATGTGATACTAGGAGGCTTAGGGAAATAATAGAAAAGGCCCTGACTTTGGAATCAGATGAAACTGAAATCAAGTGTACACATTAGATGGGATTCTTGGATAAATTACTTGACCTAAGCCCCGGATTTCTCATCTGAAAATTAAAGCTAGACAATATCAAGATTTGTTATGAGAATTGGGTAACATGAGTGATATGATTCACAGCTGTAGTTAGGTGGTCCTCTCGGTAATGCTAACTCTCTACTGTTATTAGCACCCCCCTTCCAGCTCGTGGTAGGGTTGAACTTCATGGCCCACTTTTGGTTGTATGGGGCCCTGAAACTGGTTCTAGCTAATAAACTGTGAACAAAAGTGGTACATATTTGAAACTGCCAGTGCAGTTTCCTTTTGACATGGTGATAGGCAACATTCAAGATGGTGGCTGTTCTCTCAGCTTGGGCTTAATGGCTATCATGAGGAGAATGTCCCTGCTGACCCATTAAGGGTGAATAGAATAAACAGGAAACACATTTTGGCATTTTCTGCCACTGAGGTTTTGGTGTCACTGTTACAGGATCACCCAACCTATCCTGTTGCTTTCCTCTATTTGAACAACAAACTATAGAAAGCATTGTTATTGTTATAGAAAGCATTTCTTACTTAGAAAGCATTGTTGAGTTCCAAAGAAACAAATATGTTCTATTTATAAATAAAAGTAAAGACAGTATCTCTTAGAAAGGAACATTTCTTTTCACTGATTAAAATTTAATTTTGAAAAAAAAATTTAGAATATTTAAACGTCCTATTCCCTTCCTCTTCATTCAATTACTAGATTTATCAATAAAATCATCTCCTCAGAGGGCTAGTTGAATATGACCTAGCAGCAATAAAAAAATGCAATAGAACGGCAAATTTTATTTTAATAAACGTTATTACAGCCAGTGTCTCTGAATAATGAGAATGTTTACCAACCCAAGTTGATAATGGAGGATTTTATGCATTATTTACTGTTAACTGAATTCCAGAACAATAATGGTGAACCTCTCTTAGTGCTCAATGTAATCACAGCTGATTCAGAACCGTGATACTTTATAGAAAAATAAAAGGTAACCTTTAGTCAGGTATTACTGTTGGCAGGCAGTCTGCTGAGTGTTTTGAACAGGATTGCATTCAGCTTCTTTTTTTTTTTTTAAAGATTTTATTTATTTATTTGATACACAGAGAGAGAGAGATCACAAGCAGGCAGAGAGGCAGGCAGAGAGAGAGGAGGAAGCAGGCTCCCCACTGAGCAGGGAGCCCGATGCGGGCCTCGATCCCAGGACCCTGAGATCATGACCTGAGCCGAAAGCAGAGGCTTTAACCCACTGAGCCACCCAGGCGCCCTGCATTCAGCTTCTTGTAACAGAACTCCAACCACGGTGGCTTAGCCAAATAGAGTTCATTTTTCCATGTACAAGAAGTTCGGAAGTAGGTAGTTCACTTTTGGCCCAGCTGCTTGAGAAAATCTTCAAGGACCCAGATTCCTCCTAGCTTCCTGATCCAACATCCTTAGCTTTTGTTCTCTTGGTTACAAGATGGCTGCTTGTCTTCTAGGTGTTCTCATGTTTTACAGAATGAAAAAGGAAGAGCAAAAAGTAAAATACATCCTGGCTGGCTCTTTCGCCCCCTTTTTATAAAAAAAAAAAGAAAAGAAAAGAAAAGAAACTATTGCTTTTCTGGAAACCCTTCCCTATAGAACAGAAACATATGGTCACCATAGCTGTAAGAGAGTCTGTGGAGGGAGCATTTTAGCTGGGCATATTGCTACCCCAAGTGAAATCGTGTTTCTGTTCATTAAAAAAAAGAAAGGTGGAATGGCTCTTGGATAAACAACTAGCAATATCCTCCATTAAGCCTCAAGGGCATTATCCCAGGTTTTTCAACAAAACTGAAGCAGCTACTATTATTTCCCCATTTTATACATTAGGAAATGGAGGCACAGAGGGCTGAAATCGCCTTAACAAGGGTTACACGAAGGGTCAGTGGCAACACTGGGCAGGGCTGGGCACCCTATGGAAGATGATTCTCAGGTATTCGCAAAGGCAAAAACAGCAAGCTGATGGAGTTTGGAGCTTGGTTTCCTGGGAGTCCTCCCACTGCTTAATCAATCACACAGCGCGCCAGCTGGGGGCATGGCCAAGGTCTCTCGGGCAGTTTGCCAGCAGGTCCCTATGGGAGGCAGTTATGCTGTCATACTTTCCCTGATGTAACCACCTACTCTCAGACTCCAAATGGTCTTGAGGCAGCTGTGACAAGCATCAGTATGAGCCTGCTAATGAGGCAGAGTTCATGAGTGCAAAAAACTTCTTGGCACCTCATGATTCTGGGAAGCAACGTAGGTTGAGGGAGGGGTGATTTCCAAGGGGTGGCCTTCTGCCCTCTGGCTTTAGGGAGCTTTGTTTTAGGAATGGTATGGGCACTTCGGGGCTCAGGGAGAGAACAAATCATCTTGAAGCAACAAATATTGACAAAAATTTAAATAGTCATTAAAATCCCGGCGGGGGTTGGGGAAGCCGTTTGTACTGCCCTGTTATCTTTATTCATTGCCTTAGTTAACTTTAACAGCTCCTGGCCTGTGGTAAAATCATGAAGTAGAGTAACAAGAAAAAAGGCTCAGCTCAGGGCAGGAGAGCACAGGCACTGGGAGCCAGCCAGTGTTCTCAGGTTGTAAAATAAAATCTCTAGACCAATCGGACACTGGCCTCAGGCCATGGCAGTGATTAATGCCAGAGTTGTAAAAAGTGCTGTGGTGGGAATGGTTAGCCAGGTTGGTGTGTGCGTGTGTGTGTGTGTGTGTGTGTGTGTGTGTGTTGGTTTTTTTTCTTTAAAGCAGCTTAGCATGAAACACATAATTTTTAGCTGGTTTGGAATCTAAAAATAAAGACTCGTTTACTTTTCTTTTTAATTAAGAACTTAAGCAACTTTATAGGAGAAAAGAAGCCTAAGAAACATTAACTCTAAACTGGTTACATCATTCCAGTTCTCTCCTGATCTTTGTTTGGATGCTTTCACACAGTTTTATACAATTACAATTGTTATAGTAGAAATACAATTCTGGGTTCTATTCTTTCCACTTAAATTTATTTTATATGAACATTTTCATACTTATTTGAAATATGTATTTCTTTTTTTTTTTTAGCTTTAGTGTCTTTTATTACATAGATCTGCCATGGTTTGCTTATTGTTGAGCAGATGGGCTCTTTTCATGGTTTTGCTGTTATAAATGATGCCACTTCCAACATCTTTGTATAAATTTTTTATTTCTTTTATTTCCCCTTGAGGTTATTTCTTTATTCCTTTTGGTTATATGTTCCCCAAAATGGTATCGTTTAGTCAATAGGTATGAAGAGTTTCTTGTCCCAGTGCTCTGACTTGTGTCTCAGCAATGTAGAAACCCACCCGATTTTCCACATCACCGGATGTGCTGATTATTTGCCTGTTGTCCCTTAATTCCCCATCTACCCTTCCACACACTCTGCTTCGGAATGCTGGGGCTAGGAGCCTGCAAACCTCATTTCTCAGGCTTCATTTCTAGCTGGCTTTCTGTTAGGTTCTGCCAATTGACGTTTCCAGCAGAAAATTAGAAGACATTCGAAGGAAAGAGGGGAGAAGTCATAGCTCTCTTTCTGGCAGTATCTCTAGAAGTGACTTCATTTTTGGATGCCCTCTCCCTGGTGTCCCAGCATCCTGTTTAGCACTTCCAGTGACACGGTATGAAGTGCAATCCTACTTTATTATAGTGTTACCTCCTCTTTTTTGTTCCCTCAGCTGCCATCTGTCTTTCTGTCCTTACGAACCTCAGGGTTACTGACTTTTCCTGTTTTGACCTTTCAGCTCTCCCAACAATATAATTGCCTTATTAAATATTGTCTCTTTGAAATACCTAGTTTGGTTTCTATTTTCCTGACTAGACTCTGATTTACAAGCTGGGTCTTATCATTCTAATATACATTTTATTAAGGTAACTTGTGTTTAATGGCTACCCAAAGTCTTATTTTTCATTTGTGAAACTTGCTAGTGGAAATGGATTTTCTTAAACCTATAAACGTTTGACCCATTTGTCATCAACCTAATTGTTCTGCAAGTCTCTACAATGATAAAAATCTCTAGATGGTTGCATCTATGTGCATTATTTAAAGACAATGAATTACGTGACTTTAACTGAAAAAATAAAAATAAAACTGTACATATTTCATTAGCAAATTATAGATTTAAATCTAGTCTTAGAATCTTTATTCAGGGGCGCCTGGGTGGCTCAGTGGGTTAAGCCTCTGCCTTCGGCTCAGGTCATGATCTCAGCGTCCTGGGATTGAGCCCCACATCGGGCTCTCTGCTTAACAGGGAGTCTGCTTCCATCTCTCTCTCTGCCTGCCTCTC